>VDFB02059962.1:0-25367 GCA_007258455.2 Sequoia sempervirens
AGGACTTTACTTTTTAGTTTTGTGTCTTTACTACAAAATAATCTTCCTAGTTTGAAGGAATGAGTGGAAAAGTAGTATAGAATTCCTAGTTATCTAGAGTTAGTTTATTATATATTGTAGAAATCTACATACTAAAGTAACCATAATCTTTCCTTAAGCAATTGTATTTTCTCTTTTGAATAGAAAGCAAGTACGAATCTTTTATTTGAATTATTGAATCAAATTGTGCATGAAGAACCGAGTAGATAATTATCCTGTGAAGGGAGTGTTGATACCCAAGCAAGGGCCCACTTGAGGTAGGGTGCTACTCTATTGTTGAGACTAGTAATTATTGTTTTCTCATTCTGCATTAGATTGTCAATTGATAAAAGTTATTACTTGTAGCTATAGCCGGTCAGCATTCGTTAATCTGTAGGTATAATACTCACCTGTAGCATTAATCTGTGGCAACAATTTGTTATTTAGTGAATGAAAATTCTATATGTTTCTTTAAAATGATTTCCCATTCAATTCAGTAAGTTTGATTACCATACTCAACTTCATAGGAACCCTTAGAACTTTTCAGCCATACATACAATACCGACATCATCTCAAGAAACATGTTCCTGGTTGACATCTATATGTAAACCCTTATTGCTAATGTTTGTTTGATAAAGGATGACCCGATCCATCGAGTAGAAGTGCATGACTTAGCTGCTCCACATCATTAGGTAATAAGGGAGAGCATACACCTTGCAAGGTTCAACACTTTGGGACCTTTGGTGAACTTGAATATTGAGATACACTCTCCATTTGCTCCTATTTTCCAAAATCTTACTCTTGCCAATATTCACTAGAGAGAATGTCATGTCCCTGCCATTTACAGATCACGGTACTAAAGTATGGCATTGAAAAGCAGATAAATAAATTAAATAAATAATAATAATGGCCTTTGCAAAAGGGGCCGACTCAGATTATGAAGAAATTTAAAATCTAAATAATAATTAAAGTTTTGTTCCAAGGCCAACTCCTTTCAAAATGTGATCGCCCAAGTTAAAAATGCTGTCCATAGGCAGCGATTAACAATCTCCCTAAAAGCAGTGATTAATATTTAACAAAGGAAGGCAGCACTTAGGTTTGTAAGGATGTGTCCCTTACAAAGGTAAGGGTGCGGGTGAAAAGATGTGACTTCACCTCCCTCCGCCTCCCCTCTACCCAATGGAAAATATTAAAGGAAGAAGAAATCATTTGGGAGAGGCATGAATTAGGATGAATTAAGCAGATTGGAAACAAAAGAATAAGGTGGAAATTATAAGAGATTGTTGGATTAAATACTATTGGCAAGAATATATTTGGGAAGTAAGTTTAATATAATTATAAATATATATATACATATATGTTCATGCAAAGTGATTATTGTAAGTGATTTTATATATATCTATGAAATATATATATATATATATATATGATCATACGATAATGATGCTTGCAACAATTATGGATTTTTAAAAGTAATTATGATTCTTCCTTTATTATAAATATGAATAATAGATTTTTATAATAATCTATTTTGAATTTAGAGAAGTGATTGCAAAACAAGAAGGTCGATCAACCTTTCGAATTCACGATAGGTGAAGGCCCGACAAACCTTCCATCAAGTACGCCACCCTCAAGATGGAGTGCTCATGGGCCAGGAGGCAAATGTGTGCTACCGAGCTTGGTGGAAGGGAGGTAGTCTTCACACTCTTATCAAGCACGCCACCCCCGAGATGGAGCACTTGTGGACTAGGAGGCTTATTAGTGCTCCTGGGCTTGATTAAGGAGGATGGAGTACCTCCAACATGGACTGAGGGATGGAAGGGTGGCCCACCTTCCATGCTCTCGCAATACAAGGGTGACCAACCTTGAGATTGCGGTTTGCAATCATTTCGACGAATTCCTAATGAGATTATTATGGGGAATCCACATTGGAATGGCTATTGCATTAATTAGATTTTTACGTGACTAATGTCCCTAGATATCATGATATTTACTAATGATTAGTAATATGTATATTTTCATGGCTTATGATCTAATGTCGTTTTCTAGTGACTAATTTTGTGTGCAAGACCTAAATAAGGATTTATATCTACTAAAGGGCATTTCAATCGATAAATTTACAATCTTAAATTCATTAAATTTCTTATTTTGGATTTTGATTGTGCTTTTAGGGCAAAATCTAGGAATATCCCAAATAGAGGACATTACAGAGAAGGAATACACTAAACCATGTGCACATTGTGCTTGCAAGGTCTTCTATAGGGTTGAAAACCGTTGACCAATAGTTCATGAATAAACCTAATTCATTCATGAACCCAAGGATTCCTTGAAAGGTCTGATCCTTTTTGTGTATGCAGGAGAATATAGTCACAAAGTTTCCCTTCGGAATGATGAGCACATCAATTCATCTTGGCAATTTCTAGTTCTCTTGGATCTATTCCCTCAAAGTTTTGGGTGCAAGGAAAGCCCCCGTGAATATAAAGATCAAAGCCTTTTCTTTGAATAATCAAAGACGGTTTTGCATTTCATCCATGGAAAAGAAGATTTTTGGAGGGTTTGTCTTGCAAAGATTGCTTTTTGGTGAGAAAAGAAGGTTTTACTTTTCTTATCATTCTTTGAGCATTATATTGGATGAAGTTGTGCAACTCCTCCTTGCATGGGGTTAGGTTCTTGAGTATTGATTCAGCTTCTTATCAGCTTGGGAGCAAATAAGAGGGTCAGATCTGTGGAAAGGCAAATGCAGGTTTGTGTTGAAGATGTGGTCACAAGATGTCATGCTCCCTGCCCCCGCCAAGAAGAGTGCAGCACTTAAAGTCTAGGCGAATAAAGTAAACATGGACAGTGATTCTAATAAGGGGATTGATTAAGATTATAAGAATAAACAAGGGCAGCAAGTTCCTTGAATTAAAGATATTTAATTAAAATTAAATTAAAAGGGCCAGCAATTAAGAGGAATAGTTGTGACTCTTCCAAAAAGGCAAAAATAATGAAGAGTCTCAAAATTGAAAATAAAAGAGGGAGAGCATTTCATTTGAGAAGGACATCCATAACATCATTCAATCAATCAATTAAGAAAAAGTATTATGCGACTCCTTCATATATGAAAGGCTGTGACTCCCTCAATAATAAGATATAAAAGGGGGATCATTTCCTTGTGGAGAAATCATCAATTGGGAATGAATCAATCAATCAATTTGGAAATAAATTATTATTCTCAAAAGGCAGCAATGAAGGGTGGTGACCTAAGAGCACAAAAGATTTACTGAGGAGGGGGAGGGGGGGGTGAATCAGTAAATCAATACAAATTTTTCACCTTTTTAACTTTCTACACAAACTTAAACTTTCATCAACATCAACTTAATGATATGAACCAATTTACACGAGTTTATACAACTTTATTGAAATAATAATAATTTTTTTAAAAAGGAAGTAGGCACCAACTTACTTGACTTACAAGAGAGATGATTTAGTAGGCTACAACCTACAAGAGACACCCAAACCTCTTTAACTATTTAGTAGGCACCAACCTACTAGCAGCACCAACCCCTAATGCAAGGCACCAACCTTGACTTGATGGTTGCAAGATGATGCCTTCAATCTGACCTGCACTATCCCAATCCTCCAATCTGCCTTGGTGATGAATGATCTCACACTTAGCCCATACAAGAAGATGGGACTTCAGATTTAGACAACTCACTTACACAACCACACTTTCTTCAAAAAATTACCTTTGGTTTTATATCTTCATTTTCAAGTGAAGAGATACATCTCTTAGAAAAGAGATAACCTTTAAAGAATCACCACCCTTGATCGCTGCTTAAAACTAACTCATAATCCTCCACATTTTAACTCTTAATAAACATTGTATTTTAAATGGATTGCAACTCCTTATGAATCGTTGTCTCTACTTAATTAACATAACGATTATTTATGTGTAATCACTGTCTCTTAATATATTTGCTTGTATATTCTAGGCTGAGTACGTTTTCAGCAGAGAGCCCGATTTTCACAATAACGCCTAATATTAGTTACCAGATAAACTCCGATATACTTGAAGTGACCCGTATCTATCTTTTTAAGTTGGCGGCAATGATAATACTCAGAGAGTGATAAACTCGAATTTAGATGTCCGACAGTCACACATAACTATGTATATTCTTCTAATCATAATCGCTAACTTCCATTTAGTGCTGACTTCAACAGGAGATTGTCGTGGTCTTTAGAGACTCACATTCTTCGTCCTTCTTGGATATCACACAATGTCTTCCAGAAATATGGCAGTAGAATAAAGACCACGTAAGAGATCCCAATAGCAATCTTGTGGCCATTCGATATTACAATGGTCTTCAAAGGCACTTGAATATATTTATAGGAAGTGCGAGTGAGACGAGTTTGGTGATGAGATGCTATCTATATTTCATCCGATGAGATCATCCACATTGACGGCTCCTTGAATGGCACTAGTTTTCAAAGCTCGATATTATGGATGTTGTGCTAACTTCCCAAGAACCCAATAATACGTATATTATGTGCAATGATGTTCTCCTTTTCCCTTTCATTTCATGATGACATATATATTCTTTATTGTCTTCTTATTGCTGACTGGGCATAATAGAAGCCTTCTTATTGCTGACTGGGCATTTTTCAAATCTTCAACATTCACATCTTCTTAAACACGTGTTACACTCAGATTATACTTCAATTAGTTCGATATTGTAATTAGTTTGTTTCTCCATGCTTTAACGACTTTGATAGCATATCGAATACTTGTGATATCTTCAGACACTTCCGAAAAAGATCTCCAATTCTGAGACAGATTCTGCATCTGAATGTGAAGTCCTTCATAACTCTGTTTTTATTCAACAACTCAGATCATATTTAGAGCCAGCATGTTGATCCGAACATTTATTTCTTGCTCCACAGTGATTTTATTGATTTATTGATCTTCAATCATTAGATTACTTGTACAGATCAAACATGATTTATTCACGTCTTTTTGATCAGATCTTGCTCCACAATGACTTATTCATCTTCAATAATCTGATTCAACTTCATCCAACTTCATCAATCTGATTCAACAGTATATTGTCTTGACATCAACACTTCAATAGTCTTTAAGTCCTTCTGTGTTTTAATCTGAAGATTGTATTTATGACATAGGTCTGTGTAATGATGGACCTTCAACTTATCATCTGCAATATGATATCTTCAGTCATGCTCATCTTGACATCAACTACTCCAACCTTTTCACTTTGACATCAATGACAACATTTCCAACAGTGACTCCTTCAAGAAATGGATATAAAGGGCAATCAGTTCATTGGCATTCAATCAGCAATCATCATTCATCTATCCATTAAGAAATCAAGCAATCAAAATATCAAAAAGATCAATCAAGCAAACAGCAATAAGTCCATCAAATCATCCAAGGAACACACATTCAAATATCAAGTGAGAAATCAATTGCCAAATATCAACTCATGCAGCAATAAATATACTGCAGAAAATTGGTTCAAACAGCAATTATTTATCAAAGCATACAATTATTATTCAAGGATTGAATTGTCAATCCATCAAGAAATACGAATCAATAGTCTAGCAAATACATCAAGTTATCAATTGTGAATTCTAGGTAGTATTTGCAAATTGGATGTGGTCCAGGCTCACGGGGTGGGCTAAGGGTTGGAAGGCCGGGGTATTTTCAGGCCCTTGATAAGCTAGGGACGAGGTCTTTGGTATTGTCGCTGTTGAGTTAGGACAGGGTCCTTTAATTCAACAGTTTTGCAAAGTATTTACAGGGAATTCACGATTTGACTCCTTGGGTATTGTACTATGATCTATTGATCTGATTATTATCATAAATTCTTAATCTTGGATAAAACTATTGTCTTATTTTGAGTAAATATTGTTGTTTTAAAGAATATCCCAAAAGGGGGACATTACACAGGAGAAGATTATAAATTCTTTACTCTAGTTAGAGACAAAGATTTTGCAAGATACAAGGAATAGATGCTTAAGAATACTTCCATCACATGCAATACCAAAACTTGACGATAAAACACCCATTCAAGATAATTTTTTTCTATCAAGAATAAAAAGCTCAAACCCTATTTACTGATAATAAAGGAAGGTCATTCAAATCTTACATGAACAGATCATGTTTGATTAAAGGTGAATTATATCAAGAAGAGACAGTGGCATCTCACTTGACCAACATCTGACCCTTTTGGTATATGACGCATCAACAAAATGCCACCAATCAAATACCCAAAAGGAGATATGTTTTAAGAGAAACAACAATATTGATTTGACCAACATCTTCAAAAACCATGGGGAAATGTTGACTGCTTTGTAAAAAAATAAAAATTATGAAACTATGTCATGAAATGTGGGATGTGCATCTCACATTAAAAGGTTGTTTTAGGTCACAACCAAAACAAATGCCAATGTGGCGTGCTAGACCCCCCTTGTATTTGCACACTTGGATTTTGACCTTATGACAAGTTCAAGAGTAAACCAGAACTTGCCAATCCACATACAACAGAAGTATAAATAACACACTTGTTAGTGTGGTGTGCCAACACAAATCTTATGTGATGCTTCTTTGGGAACTAGAACTTACAATTTTTAGATAAGCAATGTTCCTGCACTTTCATGTGGTATTGATCACTAGTCAGTAGCTTCAGGTATCAATTCAAAGAGGCAAAATCAAGATGCCAACTGCTGTTAGTGATTTAAGAATACATTCGTCAGGATGGATCACATACTAGATTTTTGTTTTGTTCTAACTTTAATCCAAAAGGTAACTCAATTAGAAGAACAAATGGCCAGAAATCATCCTCACACTGACTGGACAATCAGAGGTGGAACAGGGTAGAGATAAAGAGGGTACTCTTCGGCCAATTTTTTCTAACATTGAAAATCAGACAAAACACTACAGATGTAATTGTAAGCAAATATGAAATACATAAAGAAGGATCTCTATGGTTTAGTTGCAACAATGAGAAGCATGAAGCCTTCAAAATTCTTTCCAATTTGGATAAATTTTATGGCGGCTCTCATTTCTTTCAGAATTCTAGTTTCTTAAGTATTAATTTTGAATATCTTGCAAAGATTAGTAGCTCTGATCATCTTCCAATATTTGTGTACCATAAATTTTACTTTGTGCAAGAGAAACTCTATTAAAATTCAGTGTCTTTCATCTTACTTAAAAGAACTGTATAATAGCCATTGTTGTAGTCTATCAACTTTCCCATAACCTTCTAGTGTAAAGGATGGAATTTACAATGGTACACAAATATTCCAAAAACAAGGTGATTCTTGGGGGACTAGTATGGGATGAATTCAAGGCATATATAGAAAAGGAGAAAAGATGTTTAGTGTAACAGAAAAGCACCCTATTTGAAGAAGATTGCATAATTTCCTAATTGAAAAAGACATACTAGAGTAGAAGTTCTTGCTAAAATAGCTACAAAGAATGAAAGAGCATTTAACAAAGAAGAAAGAGATATTATTAATGTCCATATATGACCAATGTTGGTAAATGGGACATAAAAATGCATCCCATAAAAATAATATGATGGACCTAAAAAGCTTCAAAAATGAATTGGATTAAAAATTAGACTGAAAGCATAGAGAAAGAGAGAAGGGAACCTGAGCCAACTAAGTTTGATCTAAGCTGCATTACATAACCTCCAGGTTCTCTTTTGATTTCCTTAAAGTTAACATTTAAAATATCTCGTACTTCTAAAAGAATTGTCTGACTTCATCTTTTAAATAAATTATATCCAGTTGAAATTTGAAGAAATTAGAGCAACCCTCAAGCAACAAATTTTTTACTATTTTTTATTCCTATAACGAATAAGTAACACTATCAACTTGATATAATGTTCCTTAATCTCCCTGCCATGCATTCCTCTTTGTAAAAACATCCTTATAAATTTAAATTCTATAATGACGTGTAGTCTGCCCACTTTTGTCGATGAGCACAGACTTTGCCTCTAAGTTGGATGTAAATGTTTTAATTCTTTCTATATGACAGCAACCACATTTTAAATCACCAAGAAAATATCATCTTGAACGAAATCTTCAGCCATAGAAACTAAGAATTATGACATGTTGACTTCTCTTAGGATCTAACAGTAGAGCTTATTCTTGACAGAGGAAAATTCAAAATACACAATCAAAAAACAGGTAAATAAGATCAGAACACTGGCCAAAAAATCTATTTAAGATAACAGCATTCCTTGCTTTGAACAGGGCAACTATTATCAGGAAGACATGTACATCATAGATTTCCAGTCAACAGACAATGGCTTGACAAATGAAATAAACACAATATTGTAGATGGCAACCCTCTCGTTAATTAACAAAATAATATTTTCCTTACTGGAACAGCACAATGTAATCCAGCACAATCTAAGGCTAGGAAGCTCACCAAAAATCAAGGCACCTCTATATTGTTAAGATTTTCCTTGGAGATTGGAAAGAATGCCAACAATCTTGCTGAAGATCACATTATATGGAAAGGAATTGTTCTGACTAGAAAATATGGTATCCGACCACTATCCTGAATTAATGATTCCATGAGCTAATGCTAAGAATGACGAATGAAGAACCTACACTAGGCAATAATGTTACCAAAACTCTGGACAGACTTAAAAAGTCAATTGTCTCTTCTAAAACCCTGCATGCCACTGGAAGTCCCAACAAGGACACATATACCTGGCCATCTTGGTTGAAAATGTTAGTGTAAATAGTGGCATTATCAAACTAGTTAGCTTTTAGCCTACATAGGAGAGTCTTATTCACACTAGTTAAGTCTCCACTTAGGGACTTTTTGCTTTTTGTGTCACTTCAAGTGGTTGAGACACACGTACTCACCTTTTGAAACACCTAATTCATGCACACTTCACACATGCTTGCACACTTGTCATATGAGCATACATGTGTTGGACTTTTGGAGGGGTAGTCAGTCATTCAGTCCTACCTTCCTACCTCCTCTACCTTGCCTATATATGCAAGACTCTCATTAACTCTTCATATTATAGGATGCCAAAGGGGTAGTCAGTCATTCAGTCCTACCTTCCTACCTCCTCTACCTTGCCTATATATGCAAGACTCTCATTCACTCTTCATATTATAGGATGCCAAAGGGGTAGTCAGTCATTCAGTCCTACCTTCGTACCTCCTCTACCTTGCCTATATATGCAAGACTCTCATTCACTCTTCATATTATATGATAGGCATCCTATTGTGCTTATTTTGTTTCACTAGTGGAAGGCTATTTTGTTCCATTCAGATCTTGGCTTCTCCAACAGAAAAAACCAGCTTCAGGTCCTAACTATGACAAGAGACAAGCATTTGATCAATATTACAATTCCAAAGGTTAAAAGAGTCGAGACTAATCAAAGTATGTTTGTGTGCTTGCACATGCAGATTCATGTATGTATCTATAGACTATACATATAAGCATGTCTGTGTATTTATATATATAAACAGATAGATAGATATGTGTAGATAAGCTGTCAAGTATCAAGTATAGATATATAGTAGATAGACATACCAATACATATGGATGTACAAATACACATGTCATTTTTAAGTGTTCATAATACATATCCATATCCAAAGGAACAACATGTGGCCCAGGATTGACACCCTCTGTATCACACACGAATCCTCTGCTGTGCAGCATCTCAAGTTACTTTCGTGGAACACCAATATTAAGGTGTTTTGAGGCCACTAAAAGTCTGACTAGATAGTGCTGTATCAATTATGTAACAAATGCATCATCCTTCAAAAATCATACCTTGTTAACATGAATTGGCCTGTTAACTCATGCACGCAACAAAACCTAATAAGATTATGAAAGCAGCTTCAAAGCTATATGAAGTATAATAATTGAAAATTCAATAACTATTGGATGTCTACAAGTAGATGGAGGCTGGCTTCAACAGCCTTAACAAGAAAGTCCATGGAAGTCTGTAGTCATTGCTAAGGCTCTCCAAGTGAACATATCTAAGCACCTAGCAGTAAAAGCAGATGCAGAGCAGGAAAGATTGCATCATGTCATCCTTGCAGAATTTCAATTGGATGCTATGAGTCAATGCTTAAATAATCACTCTCAGCAACATGGTGGTTAGAGAAATTGCATTGGAGAAGAGCATTAAAAATGAGACGAAGCCCAATGATCATACGGCCAAAGCATGCTCTGCAAATAATACCCTTTATGGCAACCTCGTCGATGACAAAAACAACATAAATCCCATGCTATCCTAGATCAGCTCAAGGACACAGTTTTTAAGGGATGAAACTTATCAACAATATAGGATAGTTGGTGAATCTTTCTAGATTTGGTGAATCCTTCCACTTAAAAATATTAGAAAAATAAATACTATAGTCAAGGCCCAACGGACAGTTTAATTCTGAGCTTGGTCATGTGCTCGTAACCAAGGGATACCAAATTGACTCGCTGGCTTGGCCATTCCATAAAAAATCATCTTAAGAGAAAATTTATTATATATATATATATATATATAGGCTAATCTCTTTAACTTTATACACACTTTTATATTGTGTAATCTGATTTTTTTATTTTAACAAGAAACATTGATTTTCTTGCACAGGATTGAGATTACATCAGCTAAAAACAGTTTATATTAGAGATATATGCCTGGCATCCAGTTCTAGTTGGGAGAGTACTTCTTAATAAAATATAGACCCTTGCTTTTCTGAACAAAAACCAAATTGAAGTGGAAAGGAACTAATTTTCATCCTTCTAAGAGCCTCTTTGTAAATATTATTGCTACATATTCAAACAAAGAAATTTATTTGCCGTTAAAGGCATGGTGCCTTGGTTAAGGATTGGTTTTATTGTTGTCAACACCCAGATTCAAACCCCAGCTGGACCATTGAACTTAAGGGCTTCGTGCCCTGGCAGGGCCACTACACTTTCAGGTTTGGACCCTATGTGTTAAAGCTGGCAATCACGTCCCCCATTTCTGGCACAACAGGCTCAACCCCATTAACATCCAGATTCACAAATCAAAAAAAAAAAAAAATTACTTTAAAAGTCTGTCTAAAGGATTTGAGGGTAAGCTGTGAAGAATGATGAATTTCGCATCATAAGCCCAGATTCCATTCCCACAAGATTTTGCATATCTTGTGGTGACCATGTGGAGACCTAGAGGTCAAACTTACGATAATGAATGGAACTAAGCCCACCCCTATGTTTCAAGGCACGTAAAAAGTAAAAGTTGGATGTAGCCATATTAAAGAACCAAGCCAACCCCAAGTTCTCTATAAGCTCTACACAAACGTTTTACCCTAACATTTTCTGCAAGTTTCCCTGTGATTCAGGTTCAAATCATGCCACCCCAACAAGAAGGATCGTAACTCAAGCAGTTACGTGGCAAGGAAATGGTCTAACATTCATAGGATGTAATCGAGCATGACCTCTTAGTTTTTAAATCTTAAGAATGTACTTCAACAAGTGTTGCTTATGGTAAGAATGTTGTTCAAGCATAATCCATACTGTGTAGAAGTGACCCATGACCTCACCGAAGATTTACCAATTGAAAAAGTCAATGAACAGAAACCAGCCTAGCAGGTATTGTTAGGGCAGCGAATCTAATTCCGCACCCTTGGAGGAGCTATTGTGCACGTATTATTTGGATAAAAATAACAAATTAGAAAAAAATAATTGAAAGTGACGAGAATATTCTAAAACCTTGTCCTTAAAGTGGGTCTTGCGATGCTTTAAGAACCAACAATTATGCAAAAAAAAATCCCAAAATGCAGTTCCCTCTTGAAAGATATCACCCAATAGAATGAAATCTTGGGTTTTTTTTCCAGTTTTTCCCAACATATATAAATTATGGTGCATTTGTTCTTTTTTCCTTGGATTTTACGAAACTTATAACAGAGATTTCTAACCTTAACTGTAATGCGTTTCAAACCTAATTAATTTTAAATTCAAATAACTTACAAAAGCGGTTAGATCATCACTGTTCTGCACTGGTTCCCTTTGATCTTCACTTTCGCTACGCCCCTGCCGATCCTGTTTTATGAAACGTCAAACCAACAATATGTAAAAATTAGAGAAAAATTGGGGATTAAGAAGATTAAACTGAATTTCGAAATGTATAACAGATTACCATGATATCACGATTATCCTGGTCTGAGCACAACAGAGAAGTGGGTCGTGTGCAGGTTTTAGGTAGAATATAGCAAGAAAAAAACTGATCCTCGGAATGTAAGCTCCTTCCTTTGATGATTGAAATTCAGTTTTGTAATAATGGTGTACGACTTCGCAATTTAAAAACTTGATCGCCTATGTCTTGAAATTCTTCCCTCGCAATGCTTTTTGAAGTAAATAAAAAAATATAGACGACTCTTGAAGACGTTTGGATAAAGGAAAAATTTTACGCCTAGCGCCTACACCATTGAGAAGGTGCATTAAGTTTCTCGATAAGGAAGATACACACGTGGCAAACGTCTCTCTATTTAAAAGAATGATATTTTTAATATAATAAGACAATTTTGACAATTAAAGAGTCTTTTCTAATGTTAAACAATATATTTGAGATTAAAAATTTCGACATGAAATTTTAGAGACAGGTGATTCATTGTGTCAATGAGATATATAATATGTTTATTGGTTTAAAGTAATAATGAGTTTGTCAATATTATTAATATAATGAATCTTATGGAATCACTTAATAGATTAGAGATAAGCATTCGCGCAATGGGTATGTTGAAGAGGTGTGGAAGATCAATTAGGCAAAATTTGGTCTATTTTTTTGTATACATTTGTGGAGTACATGAGGTCAATTGGTAGGTCATTTAGTAAATGATGTTGTTTGTGCAACAAAGGTCCCAATGGAGAAATGATAGCTTTAAATCAACTATGCATCCTCTTAGACAGATCCAAACACGATTCAAATAAAACCTTTGAATGAGGAAGATATTCAGACTCCATTACCAATGTTATTCTTGAAAAACAGAGAGAGGGAGGGAAAGAGAGGGGGGGAGATAGGAATAGAAAGAGGGAAGATAAAGAAGAGAGAGATGGGAGATCGGCGGAAGTCGGTTTCATAAACAAAGAGAATTATCTGAAGAGGGAAAAGGAGATCGAAGAGATGGGGTTTTCAGAATCTCGAGATAGAGAATCTGAAGATAAAGAATAAGAAGTCATGAAATGCAGTTCTGTATTGATAGATGTCTCCTGCCATTTAATACTATTCGATTCTCGAAATCAATCAAAAGTCGATGTATTACAATCTGTGGGCAATGGGTTGATGGAGCATGAAAGTTTGTATTCTCTGAGACCAAATGGCCCACTCAATCTACTCCAAAGAATCATATTCCACCATTATTTGCCAACAGCTTTCCCATCTCTGTAAATTCTTCATGCAAATATGAGCACTATAGCATACATTTTCTAATGAGGGAAATTATAACATTCACCATTTTCCAAAAACACCTCTTAATAAGGGGCTTATTTGCCACTCCAACTCCCATGACTTGGAATCTATAGTCAATATTAATGCTAAATAATTACTTGATGTGTGATATGTAATAAAATGAGAATTGGAATCTGTGTGCGTATATGAAGAGAGTGCAAAAGCATAAAGTGGTTGCTTCAAAATAAAGTTGCAATCATATATTATAGTCCTTGCTAGCTAGAATTCACAAACGTAATAATAAGAAAATCATAATTGTACATGGAAACATATCCCCATATGAGTGAGAGGGAGAGATATGGATAGAGAGGGGGGGGGAAATAGAGAGAGAGAGAGAGAGAGGGAGAGAAATAGATAGAGGAGAGAGAAGTAGAGGGACATAAAAAGAGGGAGTGAGAGGGAGATATATGGATAGAAAGAGTGATAGATAGGGATAGAAATGAGCAACAAGGATGATATGATGAGGGAGGTACTTGTAGAAATGGTATGTATGCTCATTCAAAAGGGTAAACATCTTGTTAAAGCATTTATGCATTATGCCAATTGAGTAGTAAGAAAATTAATTCAAAGAACTCAAGCAAAATTTTATGTCAGTATTTTTTATCGGCATGAAAGGGTTTATCCTATAGTTCCCTCTTTCCATCTTACCGAATCACCAATGTTAATGTTGAAGGGCATACTTTCTTATTGTTTGTTTAATATTTTAGAAAATTAGCAACCAAAAAATAGGGCTCATTTGGAATAAATGAGTTTATCCTGTAGTTCCATACTTGCACCCTAACAAAGTATTCAAATTAGTAATGGTACTCTTGAAGGGCATACCTATTTAATGTTTACTTAATAGCTTATAAAATTAGCAAATGAAAAATAGAGCTCATGCAACCTTTTATTTTCTAATTTAAATTGATATATTCTTATTGAATTAACCAAATTCATTCTTGAGTCAATTTCTTTGGGATAGCATTTACCCTACCTTATCTAACTATGTGCAAAAATTCTACTAATGGGATGTTTCTTTCACATTATGGCAATAAAATTGCATACACATGTTACTCCAAAGTGTGAAGAGCTTGTATAGGTAACTCCCATTGTCAGTAAGCTATAAATTCTAATATTGATCCTTGCCATGTGATGTGAAAAACCATGGGATTGAAACCCATTTTTGGCACTTTATTTTCAAAATATTAATGTTACCAAGGCTCGGGTGGCTCCTTCTACCATCAACTAAAACCCTCATGTTAGGGTAATCCCTAATTCAATGTAATCCCATAATAATTAGGAGCACATATTGTGAGTAAATGTTGTGTAATTTCTTAGTGGAGAATTATTTTGTAGCTGAGATCAAACATGGATATTCTAGCTATTTATCATATTGGAACATTTTAACATAAATGACTACTACTGTGTTTTTTTTGTTTAAATCCCAACTGGTTCCTGAAACTATCTAAAGGATTGCCAATTCTTATGTTCAAAGGTTTCAAGAGGTTGCCCAATGAACAAGAAATTGATTTTACAATTTTGTCCTTTGTACTTCAGGCTATGCGAGACCTAGGATGATGATCCTTAACAATATCAAATGGATTTATATTTTATTGTACCAAGATATTGTTTAAACATAAATGCTCTCATAAAACATGTCAAGAATTATAAACAGAACATACCTAATTGGCTAGATTCTTGGAAGTTATTGATTTGTTGGCTCCGAGAACATGAAACAACTTTAAGAAATAAATTACAACATAAATGGGAAACTGATTTGAAGCATATTGACCATGGACATGTAACCAGTATTCATACTTAGACCAGTGCCTTAGACCTAAGTTATAGAGTCAAAGAGAAATGCAATTAACTTTTGAACAACAAAGTAAAACAAATTAGATATGAAAGCTCGTATGTTATTGCCTTACAATGATATTCTTTTTAAAATTTCAACAAATTCTACTTTGCAATCCCTGAATATATTAGAACTCTCAATATTTTAGACACAACAATTTTAATCAACTACTTGAATAGAAGCCATATAGGAAACATTCATTTGTAGTAAAAGCAACAATGAACATAAATGACCATTTATCAATTTCACTCATAAGAATAGTAACATATACATTTGGATATAATTGATTGTGAATTTATCACAATATGTTCATATATGCTAAATTTGTATTGATATACAAAAATTACAATTGCATTTGCATTTCTTCCCTAGAAGACCTAGGCTATATAATAATAGACCTAAAACAAACTTCTCCTATTTACAAAAATCCAAGATCCTATGAAAATAACTTGAAATTATCTCTTATAGAAACGAGGGAGAAACAAGCTTAAAGTCATGGACAAATGTCACATTTTCATTTGACAATCTTGTCCCTAAGATCAGACAGAAAAGTGCAACTTCTTTGTAAAAGACAAAAAGAGCTTCACTAAAAGATAAAATAGTTGTAGAAATTGTTGAAGGAGATATTCCCTGACCTAGCAATGATAAGAAATAATGGAAGTGTATGGTCATTTTGTTGAGCTTCTCGATCCACATTGAGAATACACCTTCTAGAAAACTACTAGAGGTGATGGTGAATGCATCACAAAAGACAAAAAGAGCCAAAAATGCAAAAGATATATGTGGACAACTGAATACTCCACAAATCCATGTCATCATCTAAGTTGGATACTACATTAGGAACTTGATGACATGTTAGATATGTATTAATTAATTTTTTTTATATTTTTCATCCCATCCTACATAAGTTATTTTTGATGGCCATGGGAATGAAAGTGCTTTGTCAACATTGTAATTATACTCAAGATACTTTGCATCCAAGAGTGCTCTATTCGCTTTGCAAAAAGCATCTAAATTATGCTTTGAGGAAACCAACTTGCTTATAGTGGAATTAAGTAAATCTATGTCCACATTATCATTTTCACAAATGAAGGTTGCAAGGGTAGAGACCATTGTGTTGAAGCCTACCTTCCACTGGTCTAGAGATTTGAGCTCTCCACTTCCATCTAGGATGTTAGGGATGACTTTTACTCTAATACACTCAAAAGACCTAAATGTAGTCTTTATTTGTTGCACCAATTTTGTCATATATGTCTACATTTATCCTACCAATTTGGCTATATCTCATGTAGGAATAATGTTATTAGGTGTATCATCATCAAATCTTGCTCCTTTATATATGCCCTGAAGATTAGTAATGTTGGGTATCCATTTATTCATTGTATTCCAAAGCTTCTCTCGATTCTTTGCAATTTTAGCATAAGTATCCTTAAGACTTGAGTAAGCTTGATGGATGTCCTCTTTCCCGAGGTTATTGAAAACCCTATACAATATTACATCCTCCACTATGCTATTAGTTTTCATTTTTGTTCCCCTTTATCATTTTTTACTTGCTCCTCCAACTTTTCTATCTTTTTAGTTAGTTCTTCCTTTTCTTTCATCAAAGTGCTTGAGAAACTTGAGGTAGGAACACTTACAACTTTTGTCCCTATTGGTTGTGATGATCATGATGGCTATTGCATCTTCAATTTATTATATTTTGCAATAAGTTTAACTTGATCTTTCAATAATTTATCATATTCTTCTTGTAGTCTTTTGGCAGTTGCTTCACTAAATTTAGCTATATGAACAACTAATGAAGTTGCTTGGGGAGTTGTGGTGTTTGATACTCTTTTGACAATCAGACTCCCCTTTCTCTCTTGCACAACCTTTATCATTTGAGGATTTTCAGTGTTTGGAGCTAGAGCCCATATGGCTAAGGTTTCCCACATAGGATTGAAACCTAATCCAGAGTATACTTGCCCTCCCTACTCGTAAAAAAAAAATCCTCATTTTGTCTTTGAATGGTGTCCAAAGCTATTGTAGATGCAATATCCCATTTTGATAATAACATCAGTCCACTTTCTCTCACCAACCTCCTCCCTTCCTCTAGTGGTATATGTCATGCCCTAACAATTTACACTTGGGACAAGAACATAACTTAAAAAAAAATCTTTATTGAACATATGAAACTATCGCACTTCCAATGTGTAATCGTATCGTGAGTCTAGTATAATCACTATTATCCTTAATGAATCAGTGTTGTGAACTATAAATTTTTCTAGGTTTGAGAGACACTATCAACGTGAGCATTTATTGGGACATGCACGTTATTTCTGATGCAATAAAAGAGGGAGAAAACTAATTATTAGGTCAATGTAACCCTACAACACATCAATTAGTGTCCCTTAAACATATAGATTAAATGATGTTAATGTTCACGTCAACACTATAGGCTGGTAATTACAGTGACAATATCTATTTTCTTGATAAGGGAATGGTTAAGTCTTTTGCCCCCTTTCTAATTGTTGTTAACATGGTTGACATAGTCTATACAGTTATGTATATATGTAACACTATCTAACATTGGCCCCCTTTTTCTAATAACAGTATTAATGTTAACATCTCTTTGTAATATTAATATTAGTATTAATATCAAGTTCTTTAGTATGTTACTACGACAACATTAGTTCTAACTTTTCTTGGTAATATTAATATTAATTTTGACACCAAGTTTGACATTAATACTTAAATTAATATCCTCATTAAATTTGAAACTATTAATATGGTCTTTTTTGTGTTTGAATATTTATTTTAACCAAGAAATATTATTGTTAATATTACATAGTAATATTACCAACAAATTAATATTGAATCTAGTGACACCAACCTACAAAATTAACATCTAATCTATTAATATTAATTTTAGTATTTAACCTACTAACGTTGCCATTATATAATAAAGTCAGTAATGTCATTTATTGAACTTAGCCTCATCATTTTCATTAATCTTAACACCCTTGGGTATTATTGATATTTGTATTATTATTAATATTAATATTAAATTTAAAAAAGGAAGTTTGAAAGAGAATGGCGTGTGGTCATGGTGGTATGCAACAGTCAGTTGCAGGGCATTGTTTTGTAAGAGCTCATAATGGTTTCAGGGATAATCGACAAGCGGACAATGATGGGATTTGGCACCTTGATAGATGGGCCCAACCGAAGAATGTTAATCATATTGATCCCCATGTTGAGGGGCGAGGTCACAAAGGTCATAGACATGAAAGAGACAGGTTGGGCTTTAGGGGTCATCAAGGCAGAGGCGGTTATAGGAACAATGTGTTTCGTAAACTGTGTCAAACAAAGGTGGCAATAGAGTTTATGGCAGTCAATCAAGGATGGAAGAAGCAGGTCAGGATCAAAACCCTAATCGGAGGAAAAGTTTCAATAAGGAAGTGTGGCAAAGGAAAAAGTTTGATTCAAAATGGGAGGAGGCTAGGGAAGAGGTGAAGGTTGGTGACTCTTGGAAAATGGCTCCAAAGTTTGGAAATGGGATTTCGGGTGGTCGGGCGACTCTAGTTGTTAGTGTTGTGAAGCTTCAAGCTAAAGTTTTGAGGCTGGAAAATCTAGGGTTGATTGGGAAATGGTATGGTTTGGACCTTAATTGGGATTATTTAGTTAAATGGTGGAAAGCGCATTGGGGTTCCGATCTCCAGTTCAAAACCCTTCAAAATGGGTTTTTTTTGGTCATTTGTCCGACCAGAGATTTAAGGGATGAGATAGTGAATGGTATTTGGGTTTTGGATGGGTGTGGTTTTTATCTGAGATGTTGGAAGGTCGGTTTCAATCCCTCTTCTCATGTAATGGAGACAGTGCAAGACTGGTATTGCATGTCGAATCTTCCCACAAAATATTGGGAGCCTAGCATTCTAGAGGAGATTGGAAATCGTTTGGGCACCTTTGTTTGCGCTAAAGAAAGGAAAAAGGCAAAAGACGCACATACCCATGTGTGGATTTGTGTGGAAAACAACCCAGTGAGACACCTATATTAAGAGATTGAGCTAATCTCATATTATGGGAGCTAGATTCATAAGTTGAAGGGAGATTCCTTTACCCATGATAGTTTAGTGTGTCCTTTGGGCTGTAAGCTATCGATTAGCAAGGTAGGGAAATCTAATCCTAGAGGCTCACAAAGAGAAGGAAAATATAGTACAAAAGGGTAATCTATTAAATGTTCTAGCAGTAGTTAACGTTGAAGCTTTTGTGGTGCTTGAAAGGTCTATTCATTTCAACCTTGATAAGGAGTAGTGTTTTAATCCTCCCCAGTCTAATCAACCTGCTCAGGTTGATTCTGGATTTAGGGATAATGTTGTTGGGGAGGAAGAGTAGTTGGAAGATCAGAACATGACCTTGGACAAGAAAATATTGGAGGCCCTGGATATTTTAGGTGGAGATTGTCGTAATGTGGAACTGGATTCACTGATTGAGGTTGGTAAAGAATTGGTTGTTTTGGCAGAGGATGCCAAAGCTAATGCTTGGGTGCTAGTGGATGAAATGGAGGTAGAAGGTCTGGGAAATGAAGATTTTCTAGAAGGGGTGATGGGAGGGTTAGAAGTTGGGAGTCTACAGTCAGCTAAGAAGAGGAAAATATCTCAAGGCTTGGTAGAAGCCAGGGTTAAGTTGGGGATTCATCAGAAGGACATGGCCAAATCTTTGCTTGATTGTGGCAAGAATAAAAAGAGAGGTAGGATCCCTAACCAGGAAAAATGGAAGTGGGATGGGGAAGCGAATGGTCAAAAGAAAATTGACTCTATGATGAAAGTAGGGAAGAGTGATGGTCTTCCTGAACAACAATGAAGCTCATAACTTGGAATGTTATGGGTTTAAATGCCCCTAAAAAATGGTGCCTTTTAAGGCACGTTATTGAAGCTAGTCAAGTGGAAACATGCATTTTTCAAGAAACAAAATTAGGTGATCAAGATCTTATCAAATTTAGCAAAAAATTGAAACATTGGAAGTGCCTGGGTGTTGGGGCCAAAGATGCCTCGGGTGGCTTGTTAACCATCTGGAAACCTCAATCAGTTTTGGTGGAAGAATTCATCTCTTGTCGACATTGGTTGGCTTGTCGAGTAAGAATTCTAACTTATAATCTTCAGTTTTTGCTCATCAATATTTATGGCCCTTCTCTATGTACACATAAAAGGTTGGTTTGGCAAGAGCTGGATGAGGTCCTTAATAGTTTAGATCAGGAATTTTGTATTTTGGGGGGAGAATTTAATGCTATTTTGTGGTCTAAAGATAAGAAAGGTGGTGTGGGAAGGTCTCTTCAATCACAATTAGACTTTCAAAACTTTGTGGAGAGAAACATGCTGGTGGAGATCCATGTTGGGAATGGTAGTTTTACATGGACCAATCACAGAAAATAGTTTTTTAGTATAGCTAGAAAGCTGGATAGATTATTCTTTAAGGGAAATTTGAGTCTTTTCCCCTTCAGTTTACTCATTAAAATTAATTTGGGGAGCAGATTTGATCATTTTCCAGATCAACTGCTTATTGATGGTGATAAGGGGCTTGTTTGTTGTCCTTTTAAGTTTGAAATGATGTGGTTTAAGGATCCTAACATTCTAGGATTGATAGAATCTTGGTGGAAGGAATGCTCCCTGGATGGCTCAAAAATGTTCAATATAGTCACCAAGTTGAAATATGTCAAGCAATAGTTGAAACAATGGAATAAGGATTGTTTCAAAAACATTTTCGAGGAAAGGCTTAGAGTGGAGGAAGAATTGGACGCTCTTTCTGAAATCATAATTCAACAAGGTGTGGATGATGAACGCCTCGAACAAGAAAAGGAGTTGACAAGGAAATTGAATGAAGTGTTGGCTAGAGAAGATTTTTTTGGAGACAAAAAGCAAGAGAAATTTGGCTAAAGGTAGTGGATAGAAATACTAATTTTTTTCACAACTCAACTAAAGCCCGTCGAGAAGTGAATCGAGCCAGTTGTATAAAGGTGGCTGACGGTCATATTTTGGAAGATCCTTATGAAATTAAAGCCTCTGCAGTTGTGTATTTTCATAATCTTCTCAATGATTGGGAAGGTTCGAACTTAGAAGCCCAACGTGCAATTCTGAAAGATATTCCAAAGTTGGTTTCCCACTCGTAGCTGGAACTTTTGAATGCCAAATTTTCAAAGGAAGAAATTAAGATGGCAGTCTTTGACCTTTAGCCTGAGAAGGCTCCTAGTCCGAACAATTTCCCAGTGGATTTCTTTTAGAAGTGTTGGGATTTTGTGGGTAAGGAGGTGTTTGAGGCAATTGAAGACTCAAGGTGTACTAGTAAAGTTCTTAGGGAAATGAATAATACTTTAATAGATCTTATTCTTAAAAAGGAAAAGTTGAAATCGTGGGATGAATTTCACCCCATCTCTCTTTGTAACACATTTTATAAAATTCTTGCAAAAGTTGTGGCTAACCGTTTGAAGAAGATTCTATCATTTATTATCTCTAATGAGTAGACTGGCTTTGTTCCTGGAAGGTCAATTTTTGATGGTGTGATAATAGCTCAAGAGGTCATTCATTCGATATAGAAGACAAAAAAAAGTTGCGATGTTATTGAAGTTGGATATCAAGAAAGCCTATGACAAGGTTAATTGGCACTTTTTGTTCAAGGTCATGGAAGCTTTTGGGTTTCATAAATTTTGGTTGGATTGGTTATTTGGTTGGATTATAAGCCCCCGTTACTCGGTGCTTGTGAATGGTTCTCCTAAAGGTTTCTTTGCAGCTTCAAGGGGTTTAAGGCAGGGTGATCCCATCTCTCCCTTTTGTTCATAATTATGGCATAAGCTTTGGGTTGAGCATTAGAGAATGCAAGGAGGACTGGTTGGGTGAAGGGTATTCAGGTCACAAGTTGCCTCCCCTCAATTATGCAACAACAATTTACAAATGACACAATGTTGTTTGGCTCTGCTTCGACAAGGGAGGCCAAGAGACTTAAGGGTATTTTGGATAAGTATTTTCTAGCCTCGGGGCAAGAGGTTAGTGTGGGTAAGTCATAGGTTTTCTTTTTTAATTCTACATGTGTAAAAGAAATGCAGATTTTAAGGATTCTTGGTTTCAAAAAAGGTCAATTACCATGCAAATATTTGGGCCTTCCACTTGAGAAGGGTATTCAAAGCGGGGGCATTTGGAACTCTTTGATTGAAATATTCAAGGAGCGACTTTCTTCCTGGAAGAATTGATGGCTATCTTGGTTAGGAAGGTTAACGATGTTAAAAAGTGTGATCCCAACTCTCCCCATTTATATGATATCATGTCTGCCATTGGCGGTTGGCACCAAAAAATCTTTAAACTAAGTAATGAAAGATTTTTTCTAGAAAGGTAATTTGGATCAAAAAAAGTTTCCCCTTGTGAAATGGCAAAAGATCTACGAGAGGGAAGAGGAAGATGGTGCAGGTTTGAAAAATCTTCTTCTGCAAAACAAGGCGTCGGGGGCTAAATTGGCCTGGGTGATTCATTCTCAGCCAGATCTTAATGGGTAAAAATTGTTAGGGTCAAATATTTGGATGAAGATCTGAATTGTTTTATGTTTTCTTACAGCCAAATCTCTTCCTAATGGCTCCCGAATTTGGAATTTCATTAGAAATTCTAGATATCTCATTACAAAAAATTTAACGTGGGAGGTTAAAGATGGTAGGGAGGCTTTGTTCTGGGAGAATTCTTGGGAAGGTCCTCCCATTTTAGCAGAAAATCCAGTTTTGGTTAGGATCAAAGAAAAAACAGTTCGAGATTGGGGCTCAAAGGTAAAGGATTATTTTGAAGACTCTTTATCAACAGAAGATGGTTGTTACAAATGGAAGTCCTTTCGTCAGTTAGGCCTGACTGACCAAGAGGTGGAAGTTGTGGAGCAAGTGTTGTTGCAAAGGAGAATTTGGTGGAGACAGGGAAGGGATAGGCTAAGGTGGAATGCATCGCCAACAGGGGTTTATTCAACTAAAATTGGTTATGCTATTTTGGCTTCTTCAGGGATTGAGGAACCAAGTTTTCCAATTCATTTGTGTTGGAATAAGGCTTGTCTTCCCAAAGTAGGGATTTTCACATGGGCGGCTACTCAAGGCAGGGTTCTAATAGGAGATAGATTTGCTAAACTAGGCTTTTATGGCCCTTCTAGATGTCCTTTATGCCAAGTTGCTAAAGAGACCGTAGATCATTTATTTTTGAATTTTCAATTCACATAGGAAATTTGGCAATGGTTATGTTCAAAGTTTCATTGGAAATCTACTCTCCCTAATAAAATTTTTGATTGGTTAAAGTCTTGGCCGTCTCAATTTAAGCAATCAATGTTTGGAGATTTATGGGTGTCGAGCCTGTCGATTGTTTTATGGGAAGTCTGGAAGGAGAGGAATAGACACATATTCCAGGAAAAGGAGCTTTCTATTCCCAGGTTGCAGTGCAAAATTGAGGCTTGTATTGTGGAACTCTTTAATGCCATATTGGAAGAGTTGAACCCAAAGAGAGGCAATTTCTCAGTTTGGGACTCTTGGGTCTTAAAGAATTGGTTTGGCTTAAAAGCACCAAGTTGTGGGGGTTCTGGAGGGGCTGCTTCTTTGGAAGAACGAAACAAGGTGGTGTGGTCTCCTCCAGAACCAGGTTGGGCAAAAAATAATTTTGATGGGGCTTCTAAGGGTAATCCTGGGCCCTCAGGTGCAAGTTGTATTATAAGAGATTGTAAAGGTTTGATCATGGGGAAACTAGCAAAGTCTCTCCTGGAAGGTATGAACAATGCTGCTAAATTTTAGGTTCTTCTTCTGGTTTTGGATTTGTGCAAGGAATTGGGAGTGAGAAGAGTTATAATCGAAGGGGACTCCACTCTTGTGATCAATGCTCTAAGGTCTAAGCAAATTCCTAATTGGAAGTTAGGCAAGAAGTTGGATGCTGCTTTGGATCGAATTGATAGGTTTGATCAAGTAATGTTTAATCATATTCTGAGGGAAGGAAATTCAGAGGCGGATCTTCTTTCCAATTTAGGAGTATTGGGTCTTGATTTATAAGAAATAAGTTTGAAAAGAAATTAAAGTATGTGGGTGGAAGGGCGGGCGCCCCTCTAAGCTGGCGGAGGGGGGTGGTATTTGTTGCCACGATGGTAGGGCCATTGGGGTAAGGGAAGCTTGAGCTGGAAATCACAATGGCAAGTGATGGTTGAAGTAAGTCTTTTCACAAGGCATACAAAGGTTAGCTAAGGACAGCTACAACACCCTATTCAATGTATAGTGATGAGTGCATATACTGCCTGAAGGATTTTCTCCTCATGGCAAGGACATCTTGCACGCTGGATGGCATACCATTTGCGTAGGATGGCGGCGACCTTGTGATCATTATTTTGATTTATTGTTGGCTTGTATAATTTTTTGATTAAGTTTTCTTGTAGGTGCGAGTGGAGTATGTGAGCTTCCTCTTTCTTTCTTGTCGGGCGTAGACAAAGTAGGGTGGTCGATGGAAAAGTGCTCAAAATTTGTAATTGAGGTTTTGGTGGAAGGCCTTGCAAGGTTTGGGGCAAACACACTGATTTCGTTGCAGTCGAAGGCGAGGTAAACTTCCTTCAGGGAGATTACTGACCAAATATTGAAGCGTATTTTGCTTAATTATGACCCTTTGGTCGTTGCGGCTATGAAGATGATTTTGGGTTCTGGCCATTTGGAATGCAAGGAGTATGAGAGGGATAATCTGCATGTTTCTTCTCATTTCCTAGCATCTCTCTTGGACAACAAAGTTCCTAAGGAAGAAGCGAAGGGGTTGCTGGTTAAAATGTTTAGGGAGGATTTGGTGGAAGGAGTGGATGAGGTTCTTGGTGCAGTGATTGAAGGTAAGGGTTGCCCAAGGCCATGCGATTTGGAGCGGCTCCACTTAGAGGAGACTATGAATATTTTCCCATTTCTTCTGGATTTGCATGGGTCGAGCCTTATGAGGCACCAGATGATTGTGGCAGTGGCTGTAGAATTTCTTAAGATTTTTTTTGGTTTGATGGTGGCAGGTGGTGTGGAATGGATAAAGGACTTTGAGGATTTTGCAAAATCTAAT
>VDFB02059963.1:0-14165 GCA_007258455.2 Sequoia sempervirens
AAACTAAGGACAAAATGCATGAAAGCAAAGATGGGTCCCGACAACTAGGCCTAATGAGGTACCCATGTACAAATGTAAAAAATCTCTCACAACAAGAGAAAAGGAGAAAACCACGTGAGAAAAACTCCTCTCCAAAAAGAGAGAAATACAAGTGAAGGACTAAGAAGCCTCCAAACAAGAGTGAAGGATGAAGAAGCCTCCAATCAAGAAGAAATTGTCCCAAAATATAGGAACAAAGGATGAACATGGAAAACACCACTAGAGCATGAAGAAGCTGCAAACACTATCGTAGAATGACTACTGAAAGGATGAAAGAAAAACCTTGTCTGAAACAAATGATGATCAGGTTCAAGAAAACAAGAATCTGCATGAGTGCCCTCATTGACACTACTTGAATCCAATTGCAAACCAAGGAAAAAAATCTGGAACACGAAGATACAGATGGAACAAGTGCCAATAGTTTGAAGAAATGATCAAGTGAAAATGGAAGGCTGCCTCCAGAAATAGGAATGTAAGAGTGTCCATATGGTAAGTGCTCCATCTCACCGAAATGCATGGGTAACTAGCTACTGCATCCGCCTAGTACATAGGAAAAAATATTGTATACATAGCTCACTCCAACACAAAACCAAGGAATTATTAGCACTAACAGTAGAAACCCCCTCGTAATGTTGACAAGGGAGAGGTATGATAGGTACATTGAAACTGAATTCCTAAATGTAGTGCATGATAAAGAACCAAGAACATTTGAATGTGCAGACATGAAAGCACGAGCAAATATAAAGAATGTGAAAACAAAAGTCACATACGCATGAGAAAGGTATGAAGGAAAAACAAAGGAAAAAATAAACCCCCATGGCACTTCATATCATAGTGCGAGTACAACAAGGCACAAAGTGATGTGCAAGAATCCCAATACTACACATGCAAAGATGAGGCACTTTATTTCAGAGTGTTTACAGATAATAAATACATGCAATGTGAGCCCATAAGGTCCAAAAAGGACTACAACTGAGAAGAAGGATTTATCACATCTAGAAACCACATACAATACTACAAATATCTCAGAACAAGCTTTCCAATGATATATCGTTTTCCCATTTTCGACATCGTATGCAAAAGTTATATAGAAAACACTGAAGGCAACCCTAGAAAAGAAAATCTGACTTTGAATTGAAATAACAGGGACCTAAGAGAAAATATCTAAAAAATACATGCACCATTGGAAATTACTTTGAGTCCTCTTTTTGACGATATCTGGTTTTCCCGATTTCGACACTGTGGGCAAAAGTTATGGCCTCTGGAAGAAAACAACTCTCAAAGGGCAAAAAACATAGTCTGTTGTATTAAATTTGACGAGCAAAAAATCGTCGCAGCAAAAATATAGGGTTAAAATTGACGGCCAAATGGTCATCACTGTATTTGTGCAATTTGGCTTATTTTAAAAAAAAATAATAAAAAAATTACATTAATAATTTTTTTATAAAAAAAAATTAATAAAAAAATTGGCGGGTGAAAGGGCGTCGGTTGGCCAAAAGAAAATAACCGCCCGTGGAAGAACCACCGTTGGACGGCTATAAAGCCACTGGCGGTAGGCATGGGGCTTGCAGGCCCTGCCAAGGCAGGTACCCTGCAAGTACCTTAATAAATCTGCCTCTCCAAAAATTTTGTTTAAAACTTTATGATTAAAAACTTGCGTACCTTTCTAAAAAGGCTTTAATAATTTTTTTTTAAAAATAATTCTTTTGAATATTTTTTTTGTAGGAAAAAATATAATTTTTTTTTTACGATTTTTTTACCTCAGAATGCATGCAGGGGGCCGTACGGGGCCATACACCAATTTTTTTTTGCCTCAGAGGTCAACTACTCAGATTTCGACAATTTCACAGTCGATCTTAGGGTTTTTGGTCGTTGTGGACACAATCGTAAGGTTTGTTTGGGATCAAAACGCCCCAAAATATCAAGCACCTCTTGGATCTGGCAAAAAAGTCCTTTCTTCAAACCCTCACAGATCTGACAAACATAAGCCAAATTTGACAAAACAAAGTTCAATCTTGACTATTCCGACATCTCTGGATTCAATGGAGAGGTCTTATTTGACCCTGGATGCACTGGAAAACTGCTTCAAGGAAAGATCACACAAAAAGGGAACAAAAAGCTTGCAGATCTGGAGCTCTAATACCATGTAGAAGTTGATAATCCAACCTCATAGATCCCAATGAACACCTGCAAGCAAATAACCTATCACCAAAGGAGATCAAGAGACACAAGAATGGTGCTCTGCAAACATGAAGAAAAAATGCATTACCCGAGAAGTTAATAATTACAAAGAGATCAATCCTTAAGAAAGGAGATCAAAACCTTAAAGGTGAGAACCCTAGGAAGAGGATTAAATTAGCATGTGACAAGTGTCAAAATCATAATGAATGAGATGACATGAAATTTAATAATGTAGAAATAAAGATTCGTAAGTTTAGCTTAAGCGAAATAAAGTAAAGGTGACTTAATTAATTAATCAATATGATTAAATTAATCAAGTAAACAACCTATTACTCTAACATAGGAGCCCTGTTGCTGATCGAGTTGTCTCCATGTCCATTGTTTCCTCCATTCATATTGTTATTATTATTGAGCAATTTTTCATGAAAATATCCATCATTTGTGTTAATCTCTGATTTGTTGTTGTTTTCTCATCTAAATGTGCCTTCATGAGTGCTTCATCTAAAAGCTCTTCCCTTCTTTGTTCTTCCTAGTTTGGACTGCTACTTCCCTTGTCACCCATTGTGCTAGCTATGTCCTTAATATTTTGCTGCCTTGTTGCTATTGCAGCTAATAAAGTATCCTACACTGGATATGGTTGAGGCCATTGATGATTCTGATGCCTTTTCTTTTTCTCCTCTTTCCAAGCACCTCTGATGTCTATCACTCATGAACCCGCCACAAGGCGGGAACAATAGCTCTAATGCCACTATAAAACCTTGCTAAATCTGCCTTTTAAATGTTTGATTTTGTTGCAATGGAATTTTTCCAGTAGTTGCTTACCGACTATTCAACTGTTGTTGTGATTTCTTTTGTGTTTTTTCAATGTATGAGAGGTTGGCAAAATGTAAGAAACCACAAATGCAATGTTCCAAGACTAAAATAGAATGTATTTAACTCCTTATAAAGAATTCTCATTCACCTTCAAGAAGCTTCTAGAAAATAATATTATTCTATTCCAAATGACTTTATGATATAATATTTATATTAGCCACTTTATTAAATTAATTAAATATAAATCTATCTTATAATTTTATAATATTGAGATAACTTTACAACTAATTAATTTAATCAATATTCCATTATTTCTCCATTTAGCCTTCGAGAATAACTAAGGCTAAATAATTCTTAGGAGTGGCTAGTGTGAATGGGACATTACAAGTGCTCAAGTGTCCGCATGTTGGAGAGAGATGATGTCAATCCAAGATCCTATGAAGATTGATGTAAAACAAGTTGCAAAGGTGATGAAGATGTGGGCTGACAACGATTATGTGGTTGTCAACAAAGAGGAGATGAATGTCCTCAAAGTAATCTTCCAAATTTGTAATATAGTACTCTACAAACAAGGATGATATGTTTGTAAGATATAAATCCCAAGTAGTTGTGTGTAGAAGAATATGAATGTCTTGTTGCACTAAATCAATAATGGAAAAGGATGTGGTGATGTCAAGCTGATCATGAACAATATAATATGGTGATGATGTCTCGATCTAAAGAGTGGGAACATAAAGATAAGTCTATGAATCATCAAAAAATGCAAGACCTATGATATACTCAAGTTCCTCTAAAGTATCGTCATCAAAGGGTATGAAATTTGTATCTACAAGAGGAATGAGACAATCTGTAGTAGGATCCTATGGGTATGGAGAGTTATGAGGGTCTCCATGGATCTCTCAAATTTGAGTCTAAAGTGTGTGGGGACAATCAATGCTAATACAACACACATAGTGTGAATACCAACACTAGAAGATATAAACCCTACAACATGTTCACTGATAATACCCCATGTTGAATAACTTCATGGTGTGTCTAGTGTAGGTATTGTTGATGGTGTTTTCTGCACAACAACTTAGACAGAAAATTATATTCTATCTCTTTTGAAAGATAATCTTCAACAATGAACTACTAAAAATCACCCCAAGGTCTCTCGGGTGTTAGGTCTTGACAATGCATAAACAACTTAGATAATATGTGAAAATGCTGGTAATCACAAGGGGCCTTACAAATGAACAATGCTGGAAGTGAATTTTCATTAGATGCAACAATATGGTGATGCTTTCAATCCTAAAACTAACCCAGATTCAAAATAAACAGCAAAAGAGATAAGGGTTTAGAGAAATTTCTAAATCTAAACTATTTCTAAGACTAACAATGCAAATGATAAACACTTGAAATGGACCAATCCCAACAAAACCAATCTCTGCTTGACCAAGATAAATCTACAATCTTACAGAAACAGTGCAATCTTCTAAGGTTTTAAAGATTTTCAGATCATGAACATTCACCCAAGACAACCCAATTGCAATTGAAATGAATAAATCTCCACAATTGAACCAAGCACAATGAATATAAAGGTCCAGGCTAACTTTGCAAAGCAACTAACAATCAGCTAGCTGCAAAAAGTATGGACCAGGGGTTGCTGCAAACACTTCAAACATTAAATCATAAATATCATTGAATCGGATTTAAATCTAAATCTAACAACCTTGAGCAATCTGAAAGATTGAATCATAAGAACCATGCAAGATAAGTCAACACAAAAGAGATCACCAGAAAATCACAATGCCTTCAATTGTATTGAATCACCAAACTCCAACAACAATTCCAATGTTCTGTTACAGCATTTGCTTGAAAGAAGCTAATTCCTAACTCTAACTACTGCTAAACTCGCTTGTATCTATCCGTGCATTCCTCTGTTGTCTATTCTATCTATCTACCCCCTTTACAAATGAGGCAAAAATGCCATTTATAGAAAACCCCAAACATGTCGGCTCAATTAGATTTTACAATAATAACTGGCCCCCAAAACAGGTCGGCCAAGAGAATTTCAAAATAGGACAAGATTTGCATTAAATGCATGAATGTTATCCATGTCGGCCTACGATCTCCAGCAAGATCAGATTCACGCCTCTTCTAGAAAAGTCCTCCGCCTGTAGACGCTTTTTGCACGGATTTTTAGGCGTGTCCCACCTCTTGAAAATTTAAATTGCAAAACACTTCCTGCATTTCCCCTTTTGGCACCTAATCCATATACAAGTCCCCCTTTTAATATTTGGTTAGTCCTGAAAAATAGATATCATCATTAATAGCCCACATGTCCAAATTAAATTCGAATAAAATTTTGACCTTTTCTAAAAAAAAACTTACATTTTTATACGGAAACTTTCCACTTTTGGAAATTTTATTTTCAAAATCTTTTCAAGAAATTTTCATTTTGAGGAACATTTTTAAAAATTCCATTTTGGAAAAAAAAATAATTATTTTCAAAAAATTTCCATTCTGGGAAATTTTGGGATTTGGGCCCTTCGGGAAATTTGTACCAAGGGGAAAATCCGGGAAAATCCAAGTCAGGCGGATTCCATACTAGAATCCGGGAAAATCCAAGTCAGGCGGATTTTACTAAATAAGGCAAAAATTTCAACAATAGATCATCAAAACGAACCAAGAATGCGTGTAACATCGTATAATATATCAAATTAAGCATGGGGTGTTGAGCATTTATCATCAAATTTATCAATTTAATCTAGTATTTCAATTTGCACAAAGCCTAGCAGAAATCCAAAAACTGGGTGGACTGATTTCCAAGGATGACATAAATTCGGACTTTGGCATTACACCAAAAAATCACAAACCGAAAATCCGTCGGGCGTAAAAAATCTCAACGAGGGAAAAACCCAAACTTTGCCTGCTGCATCCTAATTTTATGGAACTTAAAAAATTCGGATGGAGCTAAAAATTCCGCATCGACTAAACCCATAGATTTTTGGTGTACAAAGTCGGACTTTTGAGTGAATTCAGGAAAATCCAGACGGACCGGAAAATCCCGGATTGGGGTAAAAACCCAGATTTTGCTCAGAACTTAGTTTTTTCAAAGCACAACTCAGGGGAAGGACTTAGACAAGCAAGATGAACATCTAAGGACCTCCAAAGTCAATGAAATCAATAAAATTAAGGCCAAAAGACACCAAAACTAGAGCAAAAGAGGTGGTCCCTACTGGCATGCAGTAAACTACAACAAATGGCTAATTTCGGCTGAAAATGCTCCAGAGCATTTTGATGATAAACAAGAGTCATGAACCCAGAATCTCTGGTTTCAATCTCCCTATCAAGCAAACAAATCAAAATGCAAGATTAAAGAGTCAGAACCTAGGATAGACTGGACCTTCCATAAACTGAAAAATCCAAGTGTGTGCAAGTGAATTCATTTCCCTCCTTAAGCTACTGCAGAAACCAAGCTCAGTCAAGTTGGGCTACGTAAAGATTCTAGCTCCAAAAACAACCTGGATAGAGCCTCGCTACCAGTCAGGCATCCATAGCCCCGACGAGGCTCACGACTCCTCCCTCAAACAAAGCTCTCTACCGCCACCAGCGCCCATAGCCCCAGATATTCAGACACTCGAGCAGTTGAAATTATTCTTTCTCCGGGACTCTGGCTTCTTTTTTTTCTTTCTTTTTCTTTTCTTTTCTTTTCACTCTTTTGTATTTCAACCTCGTGAATATGAAGTCCACACTCGGCTATAACGTTACAAGAGACCAAGGTAGTTAAGGATTTTTTCACCCAACAAGACCCCTAGGGACTTCTGCATCGCAACCTTCGTGATTCTTAAGACGCATGAAGGATATAAGATTCTCAGAATACTTCAGTCCCAAGTCAGACCAATGACCCATTCTCTTTAAATCAAACATTCAGACTGCTTGAGATCAACAAAAGATCTTTGACCATTAATTCAAGACACATAATTAAAGTCCATCAATGAAACACTTAGAACAATCCCAGATAATAAATAATTATTGCACAGGAAAGACACTTCCCCAACTAGAAAATAGAAAACCCAAGCCAGAGAAGCAAAACAACAACCAAACCGAAACCCAAAGCAAACTAAACTAGCCAAAACAGAAGCAAGAAAAAGCAATCCAAACTAAGCAATCTATTCTAAAGAAAACAAAACAGACAAAAGCAAAAGAAAAGCAGACCGGGCTGCATTTATTCAGATCAACACTATGTACAGAGAGACTCAAAGTGGCTCATGATCAGACAGGATGAACTGAGACTCATCCCCACATGATTAATCAATGCATGGACAAGCAATAAGGTGAAGGTAACAGTCCTCAGAAATGCAAACTTGTCTTTATATTCAAAAAAATAAATCTCCATATTGCAGCATGCAAACTCAACCCCATAGCTAGGAATAATTAATAGTTGAGGCAACTCATCAGGACCATGCTTGACCCATAAGCAAGTTGTCTTTCCTAAATCTCCATAATCAAATTGACGAGATTCAGAATTTCCAGCAAAGAAAGAAACAACCTGATTTTGCATTTCTGCAGACTGAATGTTGTGTTCATCATCCTGCACTTGTGAAGAGTTGATCATAGTGTCATCAGGGGTTCTCCATTGATGGTGCAATATTCCACTTGCATTTGAAACATGCAAGATAGAATTAGAAGAATCATTTCATGATGCAAAGTGAAATTCATATCGAAGACTTTCAGAACTATGAACATGGAACTTTTCACCTATTTGAGTATTTCCATGAGGGATCAACAATGAAAACGCAGAGGCATTATCTTGTACAATAATTTCCTCAGCAGGATGCTCATCCGAAGGTATCACAGATCGATCTTCCAGCACATTCTCACCTGGAGAAGTTGGAGCATGTTCACCAATACTGGCTGGAACATTTCTATTTTCAACATCATTCATATTTTCCTGCACATTAGCATGAACCACATCAGCTACCCCATCAATAATGCATATAATTTGTGAGTTTTCATTGTGCAGTTCATCAATAAGCTGAGGAAAAACAGAATTAGATAAATGAGAAGACTCCCTGAATTCATCTTTTGTTGGCACTAGCTCGGATTCTTGATCACAATCATCAGGAATGTTGATCACGCCATGAAGTACTTCCTCATGTTCTTCAAGACATTCATTAGTAACTGGTTGACATTCCTCAGTCAGAGACTTGTTTGATGTACCTATCTGTGTATCATTTGCATGTAAGAGTAATTGTACTTGTTCCTTCACCTTCTTTATGATTGTCTGGCACTGGAAATAGGTGAATTCTGAATGCTCTTCCTCATGTATCCTGCACCAAGCTGGTAACAACAAGTCCTATGGGAGGACTCCACAACCTAGGCTTGACCAATCTTTTATAATTCTGGCAACAAACTCTTTGTGTCTGGTCTGTATCAGATCTTCGTCTTGGAAAGGAAGAGCTTGTAGGGGAACTTCTTGTTCAGCCTCCACAGGAGCATCCTCCTTGATCTCCATAGGTGATTCTTCACTTAGATATTTCTCTGTTATCTCTGATGCCTCAGATTCATCTTCATGACACTCAGTTCCTTCCAAAGTCACGTCAACATCAGTTGCAATGCCATCCTTGGATTCAGAACTAGTCAGCCCTTTTGCAGTGCATTCTTTGCTTAACTCACCTTTCCACTCCAGGTATTCTCCAACTTTAAAAATAATGTCCCCACATGAACGACAGATGAACTCTGAATGGGCTGCATCATGGACTCTGTACCATTTAGATGAAAGGAAATCCTGCAAGCACTTACCACTATCAAATTGACCTTCAACTATCTATGTAAATGCCTCAACTGCAACATCAATAAACCCTAGATCCGAGGAGGCTAATGGTTCTGGCAGATTTTGCATGAAAAGGTTCCTTTGCAAGACCATCTCAATGTTGTCTAGAAAGGCCAAGCATTCAAACTCATTGTGTCTATAGGTATTATGAAGCCCACACTTGTCTGAAAATGCACAATGATGTAAACCCTTGCCATTCCATTGATTTATCCTCCTATTCAAGGACTTACAGATTTGAAAAAAATCAATCTCAAGACTGTTTCCATTATGAAAAACATAACTCTACTTTTCCATCGTGACTCAGAACTTGAATTTTTAGATTTTGAGATATGCCATATCTCAGATTTTCAACATAAAGGCTCATTCAATCTTCCAGCTACGTCATCTTGTTCCGCCCTCCTTCTAGCACCAATCTGTTGATGGTGTTTTCTGCACAACAACTCAGACAGAAAATGATATTCTATCTCTCTTGAAAGATAATCTTCAACAATGAACTGCTGAAAATCACCCCAAGGTCTCTCGGGTGTCAGGTCTTGACAATGCATAAACAACTTAGATAATATGTGAAAATGTTGGTAATCACAAGGGGCCTTACAAATGAATAATGCTGGAAGTGAATTTTCATCAGATGCAACAATATGGTGATGCTTTCAATCCTAAAACTAACCAAGATTCAAAATAAACAACAAAAGAGATAAGGGTTCAGAGAAATTTCTAAATCTAAACTATTTCTAAGACTAACAATGCAAATGATAAACACTTAAAATGGACCAATCCCAACGAAACCAATCTTTGTTGACCAAGATAAATTTGTATTAATCTTACCAAAACAAGGTAATTTTCTAAGGTTTTAAAGATTTTTAGATCATGAACATTCACCCAAGATAACCCAATTGCAGTTGAAATGAATAAATCTCCACAATTGAACCAAGCACAATGAATATAAAGGTCCAGGCTAACTTTGCAAAGCAACTAACAATCAGCTAGCTGCAAAAAGTATGGACCAGGGATTGTTGCAAACACTTCAAACATTAAATCATAAACATCATTGAATCAGATTTAAATCTAAATCTAACAACCTTGAGCAATCTGAAAGATTGAATCATAAGAACCATGCAAGATAAGTCAACACAAAAGAGATCACCAGAAAATCACAATGCCTTCAATTGTATTGAATCACCAAACTCCAACAACAATTCCAATGTTCTGTTACAGCATTTGCTTGAAAGAAGCTAATTCCTAACTCTAACTACTGCTAAACTCGCTTGTATCTATCCGTGCATTCCTCTGTTGTCTATTCTATCTATCTACCCCCTTTACAAATGAGGCAAAAATGCCATTTATAGAAAACCCCAAACATGTCGGCTCAATTAGATTTTACAATAATAACTGGCCCCCAAAACAGGTCGGCCAAGAGAATTTCAAAATAGGACAAGATTTGCATTAAATGCATGAATGTTATCCATGTCGGCCTACGATCTCCAGCAAGATCAGATTCACGTCTCTTCCAGAAAGTCCTCCAGTTGTAGACAGTTTTTGGCACAAATTTTTAGGCAGGTCCCACTTTGAAAATTTAAATTAAACACTTCAAGATTTCCCTCTTTTGGCACGAATCCATATGCAAGTCCCCCTTTTAATATTTGTTTAGTCCTGAAAAATAGATATCATCATTAATAGCCCACATGTCCAAATTAAATTCGAATAAAATCTTGGCCTTTTCTAACATTTTCAAAACGAAACTTTCCACTTTCAGAATTTTTTCCACTTTTGGAAATTTTATTTTCAAAATCTTTTCAAGAAATTTTCAATTTTAGGAACATTTTTAAAAAATTCATTTTGAAAAAAAAGCCAATTATTTTCAAAAGTTTCCATTCCGAAATTTCAGATTTGGGCCCTTCTGGGGAAATTAGACCAAGGGGAAAATCCGGGAAAATCCAAGTCAGGCGGATTCCATACTAGAATCCGGGAAAATCCAAGTCAGGCGGATTTTACTAAATAAGGCAAAAATTTCAACAATAGATCATCAAAACGAACCAAGAATGCGTGTAACATCGTATAATATATCAAATTAAGCATGGGGTGTTGAGCATTTATCATCAAATTTATCAATTTAATCTAGTATTTCAATTTGCACAAAGCCTGGCAGAAAATCTAGAAAAATCCGGGTGGACTGGATTTCCACGGATGACATAAAATTCTGGACTTTGGCACATACCCAGAAAATTGAAGAAATCCGAGAAAATATGGGTTGGGCGGAAAATCCCGAATGCAAGAAAAAACCTGGACTTCGCTCGGATCCAGAATTTTCATGGAAATCGGGAAAATCTGGATGGAGCGAAAAATCCCGGACTGGACTAAAAACCCGGATTTTTGCACAAAGCCGGACTTTGAGTAGAATCCAGGAAAATCCAGATGGACTAGAAAATCTCGGATTGGGGTAAAAACCTGAATTTTGCTTAGAACTTAGTTTTTTCGAAGCACAACTTGGGGGAAGGACTTGGACAAGCAAGATGAACATCTAAGGACCTCCAAAGGTAATGAAATCAATAAAATTAAGGGGCCAAAAGACACCAAAAGCCAGAGCAAAAAGAGGGTCCCTACTTTCAGTGGGGCGTGTGTGCAAAACTACACAATAGGTATAAGTCCATAAAGATAAGGAAACAAATCAAGCCACTTGAGATGTGTTAGGATGTCATTTCACCAAGACTCATAGTTATCCTTTGTCAGGATGACCACAAAAAGATGAACACAAAAACCCATGATAATTCCTCAAATGATAAAATCTAAGACTAATAACCTCAATACATATAAAGCAGATCAAATGATATCATCCTACATGAACATATCCTTTCGAAGGGCCAAGACATCAAAGTAATTGACAAAAATGTGAAATCACAAAAAAGTGAATAAAATGTACTTGGGGAAGATTATAGAAAAAATGCATGAATGGATTTGAAGATCTCTAAAATACCTTTCCAATGCATGTGGAATCACAAAAATTGGAGATTCTGGAAAAAAATTATGAGCTTGAATTTACAAAATGAAGATCTAACTTTTATTGAGCATAAAATGATATCTTGTTTACCCAAGTTTGAAACTGTATGCCCAAGTTATGTGAAAATAAGAAATTGCTCCTTTAGGGAAAAATAGGGCTCTAAGGGGGGCTTGGAGGGGTCCATATAGATTTCATACTACTGACGTCAACATGATTTCATGTTGACATCAAGAGATGTTGCAAATATTCCCTCAACCAAAAGAAATGCCAGGTCACTGAGAAAATATTTGTGTTGCCAAAAAATTAATAGGTCATTGAATTGTGGGAATATTCTATTTGAAAAAGGAATATTCCCTAGGGTGGATTTGTTGTTGGTTTTTCAATGCCGTCGATTTTATTTTGTGGGTAGTTTTTGGGTTGCCAACAATTTTTTAACATTGGAGGCTTGGAGACCCCACCAGATGTCGATTGGAGGTCATCAAGGGCCTTAGTTTGGTTGTTGATGATGGCGCAGAGTCCTACAAGCCTGCCATGGTAGGAATGACCTCACAATGTAGGGTATGACACCTACATGAAAATGTTATGCTTTTTTTTATTTAATTTTTTTTTCAAACAGTTTCAATGTTTTTTTTTGAAAGAAACATTTTTTTTGTATAATACTTGTGAGTGTTTGGAGAATTAATGGTGGACTAGGGTTGCGTGCAGGGCTATACAATCATACATATCCCTACGTGTTGACCTTTGGCTAGTATTTTTTTCAACTTCTTGGTTTTTGATAAAATGACAGGTGATCTTAAGGTTTTTGGGCGTTTTAGACTCAACAATGATGCTTGTTTCTCTCCAGTATGAGATGATTTTTCCCTCAAGGTCAAATCTCTCAAAATTTAGATAGGAAGTCATATATATGGTGCTTTGATACCATGTTGGAGTTGATAGTGAGCCCCACAACTCCTAGAAATCACTTGCAACCAAAACACCTATTAATTTGAAGAGAAAAAAACCATTGATATGCTCATGCAACCTTGAGAAGAAATGATCCGAAAAAGAAACTGATTGTGCAATGAATTAATTTGTATTAATGATTACAATGAATGACAATCCTTATAAAAGGAAAAAGAAAACCCTAGATGAGGATTTGATTAGATTGTGCAAGTGTCCTAATCTCATGCAATGAGACAACTTGACCTATATTTAGTCCAATCTAATTGTATACACCTCAAAATGGTCTGAATAAATATGATTAATTAAATACATTTATTTGATTAATTAACCTTTAATCCATCTACTATTAAATAAATAAAATTATTTATTTATATAGTTCATTTCTTTAATTCTTCTATTCTATTTACATTCTTCTAATTATTTATTCCCTCTTAATTAACTAAACTAAATTATATAGTCTTATTTAATTATCATTATCCCTGTTTTATTAAATAAAAAATTTCAAATATTTGTTTTATTTAATAATTGTTATTTCTTCTAAATATTCCAATTTCCTCTAAATTGAATATTTCCAATTTCTTCCTAAATTGAATAAATCCAAATATTCAATTAAAGCATATTTCTACAACTATTTCCTCTTTTTCAATCATCATTATGCACCAACAAAATTAGATATTTCATATCTAATTAATTCAACTCAGCCTTCACAGACAAATTGGAGACAAATTACGGGAAAAATTCTTCATCTTCTTCCATTGATCATTCTTATCCTCTGGCTGAATGTTTTTGTGGGGAGGAACAATCTCCATAATCTTCTTAGGCTTCTTCATCATTCACCATTGAATCTTTCAAATCAAATCCAAACCCTTATTTGCTACCACATCACAAATATGCTATTGGGAATCTATAAATACAACTTCTTTCCACAGGAAAAGGATCCCAAGTTTATGCAATCTTACTTTGGAAAAATAACATTAGAGCAATTGAGCAAATAGCAAATAACATTTAGCAATCATATAGCAAATCATAATCATGGCTTTTCATTTAGATGCATCCTAGTTTACAATCATTTTCATGTCAATTTCATCTACAATATCATCATCATATCATTTAGAAATTATCATATAGGATTATATTCCTGCATTTTTACATCATCTCATTCTCTAGATTGTCATTTTAACAGTCACAATGCTTACACAATCTGAGAGCCACAATTATTTAATAAATCTTTGGAGTTAGAGAGAAATGGGACGGCTTTGAGAGATTTATTGTTTTAATTAGATTAATTGTTTGTTTGAATCTCTTAATGTAATGTATTATTGATTGTGTTTGTTATACATTACACATATTTTACTCAGACATAAATTGGCACCCACC
>VDFB02059964.1:0-23874 GCA_007258455.2 Sequoia sempervirens
GGAAAAAGGAATCTACCAACAAACCCGGAAAGAACACATGGTAGAGGATCATATCTCCCAACCATCTCCTACTAGGGGACCCAATGACCTAAAACTTGATCATCTCAGAAAATCCTATGCAAGGCATTGGTCCCGCCCTGCTCTACTTTGTCATGCACAACTATCTTGCTCATCACTGGAATCCACAAGATACGATAAACATCCTCAAGAGTAATTGTCATCTCCCTAGTATCCATATGAAAGGTGTTGTGGTCACTATGCCACCTCTCCACTAAAGCAGTTAGTAAACCCCTATTAATCCTATACTGTTGTATATCTAACAAGGATGTCAACCCACAACATGTGATAATATCTAAATCCACCTGTGTCAACTGACGAACCATATCCCATGTCTTCGGGAAACACTCCCGAGATTGGAGCACATCAAAGTCCTAATCATATTATGGAAAAAAAATCAACATTACATCAAAAAATCTATCAAATTTATCCCTAACACAATGTTCAACCATGTTCATCAGTCAATCAAATCATGTTCAATCAAGATAATCAGTAAATCAAATCATATTCAATCAAGATCATCAATCAATCAAATCATGTTCAATCAAGATCATAAGTCAATCAAATCGGGGTCAATCAATCATCAAATCAATCAATCAAGACAATCATCAGTGCATCTATCATCAATCCTCACCTATCATGAGGTTGATACATCAATGAATCCTACCATCGATCCTCACCTATCATGAGGTCGATACATCATCAATCCTATCATCGATCCTCACCTATCATGAGGTCAATACAACATCAATCCTCACCTATCATGAGGTCAATACATCAGTGAATCCTACCATCGATCCTTACCTATCATGAGGTCGATACATCATCAATCCTATCATCAATCCTCACCTATCATGAGGTTGATACAACATCAATCCTATCATCGATCCTCACCTATCATGAGGTCGATACATCAGTGAATCCTGCCATCGATCCTCACCTTTCATGAGGTCGATACATCATCAATCCTATCATTGATCCTCACCTATCATGAGGTCAATACAACATCAATCCTATCATCGATCCTCACCTATCATGAGGTCCATACATCAGTGAATCCTACCATCGATCCTCACCTATCATGAGGTCGATACATCATCAATCCTACCATTGATCCTCACCTATCATGAGGTCAATACATCATCAATCCTATTATCGATCCTCACCTATCATGAGATAGAAACATCACCAAGTTATCCTATCATTTGACTCTCACCTATCATGAGATCAAATCATCAACTATCTTATCGAACATCAATCAACCAATGAACATCACACAATTAGACCGAGATCAATCAAAAACATCACTGAACAGAACAATGCAATGACTAACATGATTCATGAACATTATACAAGCCTCAACGAACATTAACAATGCAACATTTGACATAACCAGGACTTTTATCAATCAAACATTTTTGGACAAGCAAAACAACAGGGAAAATCATCAAGAATCATTCAAGGGAAAATCCTGCCAAAACCCCCAAAACAACAAAAGGTGCCATTTGGGACCCCAAAGGCACCACAAAATGAGAAGAAGGCACCAAAGAATCAGCAAAAGGCACCGTTTTAGGGGCAAAAAGGTCAAAACATGAAATCAAACTAGCAAAAGGCACCAAAAGGGACCCCAAAAGCACCAAAATAGAAGCAAAAGGTGCCAAAACAGAAGCAAAAGGTGCCAAATCAGAAGCAAAAGGTGCAAAAACAGAAGCAAGAGGTGCCAAAACTCAGAAACTCCCAAAAATGACTTGAAAACAACAAAAATACCCCCCAAAAGTGCAAAAATGACTTTAAATGGCCTACAACACCTATCTACCAAGTTTAAAACATCAATAAAAAGGTGGGAAAATGACTAAAGGAGGTTTCTCATAATGCGTACCATAGGTCCAGTTGTAGCAGGGTGACCATGGTGATGAAGGCGCTTGAAATGATGCTTGTGTGAAGGGATCCCCATCTTCCTCTAGCTCTCCAATCTTCAAATTCTCTAAAATCACAATGTGCAAGTGAATTCATTTTTCCCACTTTTTACATTTTTAAAGGTTAATGGAGGGAATTATGGTGGGATTTATTACCAAAAATGGGATTTAATTAATCAAAACTATTCAAGGAGAGAGCATAGAATCAAATTTTGAGAGTTAAATCGTGTCTTCTATCAAATTATCATTGGTTTCATGATGGATCATCATCACATAATTACAACATCATCACACAATCATCAAATCATTGACAAATCATCAAAATTTCAAACTTCATCGATTTATCTCTCGAGGGGGCATATATCTGGCATCACCTTGGGCATCGTCTAGGGCATCAAAAACTTTTCTAAGCATCGGTATCAAAATTTTCTTCGAAGCAACGTGTAAACACATTACTTCAAAGAGGGGAAAAATGTATACACCTAAAATCGGTCATCACATTTAATTAATTAAATACTAGATATTTAATTAATATTTCAACTACGTATAAATAAATCCTCAATTTATTTATATTGTTCATTTTCTAAATTCTCCAACTCTAAATCATCTTCTTCTAAATTAATTAAATAAACAAATTTCCATAAGCTTTCTTTATTTAATTAATCATCACTAATCTCGATTAGGAATTTGAGCACATGTCTACAACTTTTTTATGCCACATCACCAAGGTCACATGAAATTAAATAACTCTAATTTTTAATTAGAATTATCTTCAACTCATTTTAAAAAAGCACATGGCTCATTCCTCACACACTTCCACCAATTTTGGAGCACATGGCTCATTCCTCACACACTTCCAACAATTTTGGAGCTTATGGTCTTCTCTTCCCACACTTGAATCTTCCATCCAAATGGAATGTTGCCCATTGGTCAAGAGATTCTTCCATCCAAATGGCATGTTGTCTTTGGTCAAGGGGACAACATCTTGATTCTCTTCATCTTCACCATCCATTCTTCTTGTTTGAATCTAGACTGTTGATTATTGCCACCTCATTATATGCTTGGAAAAGGCTATAAATACAACCCTTGGGTATTGTATTTCGTATCCACATTTGAAGTAGAGTTATCATGCAGGTTTATCGTTGGAGCTTGGGAGAATTTTGGAGTCTTCTAATTGCATCTAACTTCATTTTTTTCTTTGTATTTACATCTTAGCTTTAAATCTTACTTCATAGTTGTATTTTACATCCCATCTTCCATCATAGTTGCATTTTAGATTAGTTCATTTTTAGTTTGCATTTGAGCATATGGAGGATCATCTTAGTCATTTTTATTTTGTATTTGAGCATATGTAGAATCATATATAGATCATTCTAGTTCAATACCATAGCATCCACCTCCACTTGATTATTTATCATAAACATCATCCTCCACTCATCAAAGCATTCATCATCATTGTTTGCATATAGTTTCATGTAGGAATTTAGTTGGCTTACATGTGGAATACTAATCTCATTTCTTAAGTTTCATTCTAATAGCCTTTGTGCACATAGAAATATGAGGGCCAAAAGGTTAAAAAAATCATTAAGAATAGAGGATAATGAGACATTCGTGAAAGATTTAGTTTGTTGTAAATTACAATAACTTGTTTGATTTGAATATTTAATATAAATCATTTCATTAAGGTTTGTGTTGATATTAACTTTACACATTTCACACACCCACAATAATAATGAACTATTTATGCAATGTAATAACCACTATATTTCACAACTACAATTTCACCTATCAAATCACCAGTATGAACCAAATATAATGTGGTTAAGCCCATTATTGATCGGAAAATCATGCTACCATGATTTAATTTGGAACTATTTAAGTTCACAACTAGACATATTCTATTAGTTTTGATTAGAGGGAAAATAGGTTTTGAATGGACCTGAAACCATTTACAAACAGGTTTTGAATGGACCCAAAACCATTTATAGATAGGTTTTGAAGGGACCTTAAACCCAAACCAAGATAGTCATGCTACCAAAATAAAAAGCCAATAATAACTAACAACAAAATAAAGACAAAACCTCAACCCAAACAAGTAGCAAAACCCTACTGCCAAACACAAAACCAAGAAATTATAGAGATCTTGAACCCATAGGTTTTGAAGGGACCCACAACCCTTTACAACTAGGTTTTGGCAGGGACCTTGAACCCAAAAACACCGCGTGCAACAGGCAGGCAACAACACACCATTCATTCAAGAAGATCAAACTCTCCATACCATTGATTGAAACAACTAGGTCATAGATAGCCATAAGAGTAGAAGAAACAAAGCCCAACAACACTCCCTCCCCACCTTTATAGGAGAATTCATTGCAAACACTAAAGGCTCCAACAGTGTTCCATAAAATCTAGCTATTCTCTCCACCTCTATAGGAGAAAAAACCAAGCTCATCCTTGCCACAATAGCCACAACACACCTACAAACCAACACTCCACCTAAATAAGAATTGGCTCTACCTCAATGGGAGATACAAGAGTGAGCCTTCAGCCACAAAATACATCTCAACCATAGAAGGAGAGGACTCCACCTCCATAGGAGAGGTCTCCACCTCAAAAGAAGACCTAGTATCCATAGAGATGGTAAAGACTGCAGTAGAAAGAATGAACTTAGCATACAACAACAATAAAAGCATCTAGGTTTTCAAAATAATCTTTGAATACCACCCAGCCCTTAGCATACAACAACAATAAAAGCATCTAGGTTTTCAAAATAATCTTTGAATACCACCCAGCCCATAGCATCTCCAAAGAAACCAAGAGAAGCTTTAGTAGAAAAAAGACTCCATTGAACAAAGCTGAACCGACACCATCTCAATACATGGGAACTTTTCCACAAAAAATACACAGTCATCCTTTAGCAACCTAAAAAATTGGGTCTTGAAATAATACATGAGAAACCAACCAACCAAAAGAACCAACTCACAGAAAATGTCCTCAGAGAAAGACATGCACCCCTTCCAAAAGGCCTAGAAAGGGAGACAAGCCAACCAAACTATAAGGGAACTTTCAAAGCCTTCTAGACACACATTTTCAGTAGCAACAGGGAGGGATAAAAACCACTCCACAACAACCCCCAAAGAAAAAGAAACATTGAAGAACAACCTCATGAGGAACACCCAACCCAAAACTAGGTAGGGGGTTGAAGAAAGTAGTGCACCAAAGGGCAGAAAGATAACCCACAACTAGAGAAAACACTCCCAGTAAGAAATCCATAAACCCCACCCTCAGAGGGGTCAATCTGAAACAACAATCCCCATCCACTAAATATAAACAACAATAAACAAGGGGGAAAATCTAGGAATAGAAAAAGGAAGGAGACACTTGCTCTCATAACAAAAACCACCAAAGAACACTCGAGCAAGAACGCAAAAAACTCAACCAAGCAAAAGGAGGAAGAACTCCCCACCCAAGCAGCAATGCCACACCACCATAGGGGCCAATGACCCAACTCAGGCTCCAAAGCACAAGAATAAGCATGAATGTCCAATTGTTGTTTGGAAAACACAAAATGGCTGGAAAAGACAGCTCCAAGACAGGAAGCCTCCAAGGAGTGAACAGAAGAAAACAACTGGTCACCCACTCCCAATACCAGGAAGAGCCAAACAAAATGCCACAGAGCAGAGTCACATCCAAGAGGAACAACCACACCCACCCACAGACAGTAACAAGGGTTACCACAAAACACTAGAAGCAACCCATCGAATAGGAAATCATGATCTCCAAAAGCACGAGCCAGAGAAGGAACAAGAACCATTTGCAGTGCTAAGCCACCATCTTCAACATCATCGTCATCCGTCTCTATATCTCCACTAGTCATAGCCTCACCCGGATCATCATCATCATCTATCTTTGTATCTCCATTGGTCATAGCCTCACCCAGATTCAAATTTAGACTCCCTCTCATTCTGCTTTATATACATTGGTGTGACATATTCTATCAGTTGTATTGTATTGTTTGACAATATTTTTTATTATTTTACAATTGTAATCTCCACTAAAGACACAAACTAATCAACAACAAGGAACCAAACATAATGCATCTCTTTATAAAAAAAAAGTTATTGTTTGTTATTTTTCCATGTGTATTGAACTAAGGGCTTAAATATTTGTAATACACCTATTTAGATTTAAAAAATAGACAATAATATATATTAAAATTTATTTCTATACAAATTACTCTAAGGAGAACATTATTTTTAAATTTTCATGTCATAATAACTATGTTCATAAAAAAGTGATCTAAATCAACAATTCATCTATGAAAACATTCCATGTGACTTTGAGGAAAAAGGTGCAACATAAAATATTTAAGAGACACGTATATACATGTTGAGAATTTCATATATGATGAATTTAATCTATTTTTTCTTTTACCCAATTATTGGGACATACTATTTTATTTAAATTGTTAAGAAAAATGAAAGTGTCAAAGGAATACAAGGCTTTATGTTTTGACATGTGTATGTATATAGCAATATAAGTAAAATCCTATAATTTGGCACAAGGCACACTAAGATGGGAATTCCTAAACTATGATTTCATTGACTTAAATTATGTTATTATTATCATGGAGAGTGAGTTCTCAATAAATTATCATTGAGGTGTCTAACAACAATATTTGGTTAACATTTGTAGGGACTCATTTAAAGGCATTTGAGGATAGTAATATATAGTATTTAATACAAAATAAATAGTTAGATATGTTTGATTTAACTTGATATTTTTTATTGTTTCAAAATTCTAGTAACATCATTAGTTAAATCGCTTAACTACACTTAAATGTTAAATGATAGAAAATGACAATGTCATAACTTCGTGGGCCAAATATAAAGCTTAACTAGATTCATATGCTCATGGATTTTCATACATTTAATTAAATAATGAAACTATAGAAATTGGTTTCCAAAAGCTAGTATTATAGTGTAGAGAAAGGGGATCTATTGCTCACGAGTCTCTTGATTACCAAGAGAATCCCAAGGAACGAACTACCCTAAACTACCTCAGAATACCTAATCGGTTGAATAAGATGAAAGAGATTGCAAGAAGTAGATTGAAAGTGAAGTTTCAAAAGTGATAACAATAAGATAGCTTTAGGAACCAAAAGAGCAGATCATTGAGATTTTTGAGACATAAGCAAAGTTTCTCGGTGAGAGGATGGTAGTGCATGAGTGATATGTCAACACGACATGTTGAAGTCTTAGAGATGTACTGGCATCCTATACGGACAGAGCACTAAAACCTCAAACAAAACTTCAAAGGACCTGCTAACTATTCTAGATCTGAGGTCTATTTAACCTACTAAATTAATAGAATATGAGAGTGAAAATAAATGAAAAGGGGGGAAAATAACCGACTCACAAAAGGTCTTGCACTTTGAAGCCTCCTGCAACTCTCTACACAAACAATATACACGCAAGAGGAATGAGGAAAAATGTTGGGGTGGTTTTGGGGCTTGCCACAGTCAAACCCCTATTTTGATGTTCTCACCTCCACGGACCGCCAAGTAGATAGAGATAATAATAGGCATAAGGTAAAGTAGACACAAGAGTGATAAAAGAAAAACCCCGCTCAAGGAGGATAACCCATATCACAAGATAGAGACATAGAGTGATAAAAGAAAATCCCACTCAAGGAGGAGAACCTATATCATGAAATAAATACAGAATCGATAATGTGCTAGCAAATAGAAAATAATTAAGAGAGAATTACCAATAGTCTGCGGCTCCCTCTTTGCTTGATAGACATAATTTTTAGCACTTGCAAGAGAGCTTGGGTTGCTGGAGAGACTTCGGTCTGAAGAGATTCACCATAAGAATGAGATGGAGGAGAGAAGAACAAGAACACCAAGCTAAAAATGAGAGAATGATAGAATAAATGAGAATGAGAGAGAAAAGAAAGTTTTTTGTTCAACTGCATGGGTGATAAGAGTTGTTACTCTCGGAAATCTATCATAGATACATGTGTCATGGGTCAAAGATTCTAAGGTTCCTCGTTTAAACTCATGAAAGTATGGGGATGCTAGCCCACAGACGTTTGCACGTTGCATAGGCATCCAACTCATCATTTCATGAGAAACAAGGTGGCGGACTACTGTCGCCTCATCACTGGCCCTTACGGAGTTGAAATTATTAAATTTTGACTCATAAGGTTCTTGCCATAAATGCAGCTAGGCACCATAAATGCAAGCGTCAAATGCACAAAATGTGAAATTATAGGTTCTTGATTCATAGATAGAAGAAACCATTTCAATGTTTAATAACTTAAAGCTTTCATTAAGGTCTATGTTTTCAAACTAGGGTCATTTAAATAAATCAAAACTCCATATTTTCAATTATCTAACTATTTAGTTAGCACAACTTCCATATGATGGCTAATTTTCTTTGTCATAATTATAGATGGAACAATAATATATCATGTATTTTGAAACTATATTCCAAGACATAACTTCAACACATTAATTCTTCTATAACGATTAAAAATATATATACTTTTCAAAGAACGCATTCTCAAAGTCTTTACATATAGATAATTGTTGGCTATATAACAGAGTAAAGTTATTCTCTAATGATATTAGTAAACAAGAAAACGTATTAATATCTTGTTGTTCAAAGCTCAAGCAATTTAAGATTGGAATAGGGCCTCTCACAAAAAAACTATGATACTCCTACATCGCTGATAGATCATGATTTATTGGTCCTATAGAATTGATTCTATTCCCAAAGAGTCAAACAACGTAAATCAATTTATTTCAAGAAATCAAAACATCCTTGTAAAAGAAATATAATAATAAACTAAAATTTCTCTTTTATAAATAAAAATAAATAAATGAATAAACTCCTCTTAATCTAAAAATCTCCTCTAAAATGAAATAGGGAAGAAAATAGAAGAAGAAATAGAGGAAATTTTAAGACATAATCAGAAGGCAGTGAAATATGTATGGTTAAAAATATTTTGGCTATATGTTCTAAATGTTCACACGGTCCAACATAGGTTATATTTCCAGATTAATATGCTATCCAGTTTCTCTTTCAAAAGTTATAGTCAAATTCTATACCCTTAAATAAATCATGGTCCACGTTTGAAAACTTGCATCTATAATTTTCCTTTAAGAGGCTGCAAAAAAACTTGTCTTGAGCTCAAGAATCTAATAGCTCTAACACTCCAATAGCTTTAGATCTAATTTTCAATTGTTGTGAATAGGATGAAGCAACAACTATAGAGAGATAGGTTTTGGTTCTATAATTCCCAACTTCCTCCACATTTAGGCTCTTTTATGCACTAGCAGCCTCCACATGGGGAAATTTGAATTTATCTAAAGCTCTAATTTTACACTATTAACTTACCTTTTCCTTAGTTTTTTTTTAAAATGCTAAAACAAACTTTTGGACATAATATAGTTCTCATATTTTTAACTCCAAACCTTAACTTTGGCATACAATAGCCACATTTAAAATGCTTAGGTGCATGTGTAAATGCAAAGACAAAGTGGGTAACTATTTTACTAAATGAATGAAAATAGATGTTATCTCAAATAAGGAAATGTTTACATGATATACATGTAAAGAAATTTTTCCTTTAATCTTTTTGGTTTTCGGCCCTTACTCTTTTCAGCTTTGGGATAAATATGTGCTCAAAAGTGAAGACTACTCCCAAAGGCGCACAATGTGCCATGTAATACCCCTCGTGTAGTTGTTACCTTGGTGATACTCTGTTATGTTGTATTGTGGACTTGAGACTTGGATGGTGATTGTTTCACTAGTTTCACTTGTGTGGATTTGTAGTTTAGTTTGTTTAGATGTCCATGATACTATTTTATGGCGATTGGTGACATAATCATATGTGGTGTTCACCTTTAACTGGTTGCGTTATTATTCTCATGTGGTACTATGTTGTGATGTTATAGTTTAATATTTAGTTCCAGACATTTATGATGGTGTTTTTTTATGTTTGAGTCTTGGTGAAAGGAAATTCTAGCATCGCTCATTCGTGAGCACCCTAATACGCCACGACTACCTTTCACGATGTGCTTGTAATTGGATATTTATATGTTATTTGACATTGGTTTGATGCAGGATGCAAGTATTGGACACCGACTCCACATGTGTTGTCAGGTCTGATCGTGTCGCATAATCCCAATGGGTATGAAGTTGAAAATGGAGTTGAAAAGAAAGTCCCCGTCTGAGTCTGTCACCCCATCATTGTGTCAGATGGTGTCGTTTGTCTACGACTCTGTCTCTGTTATGGTATCGTCCCATTTGATGTCATTTGTTTTAATCGTTTGAATAATGTTGTTTTAATTTAATGTTGTAGTTGTTGTTCTTGGGGTGTTAAGTTTATTGTCGTTCAAAGTATTGGTTAAGTTCGCAATGTTCATAAGTAGTATGTGATTTAGTTAATGTTTCAAATTAAATTATTATTGGGATTATTAAATTAGTAAATGAGTGTTGTTAATTATATTTCCATTAAATTAATTTGTGGACTTAATGATTCGATAATATAAATATGTGTACTTTTGTTAATGAGAAATATTTTAATGGCATGTAATGAGTTATTGTACCATTTATTAATAAAGTGAATTTTTAGATTTAAATAAAAGGAAGATTATTATTATTATTATTATTAAATTTATTTTAATTTTTATTGCATTGAATAATGTTAGTTTAATAAATTACTAATTTGGAATTTAAAATGAAAATTTTGAGATAAGAAAATTAAAACGTAAAAAGTAATCTAAAAGATAGTTTCTATGGGAAGATTTGGCATGTGTGGGCATGCATTAATTCGAACTGGAAAAATGAAGGCAACTTGTCGTTTTTATGGATTTTCATGTTTTGTCATTTGTTTTTTATCTTTGAAAGGATAAACAATTTCCTTAATTTAAAATGGGAAGAAAAGAGAGAATGGGATTTTAATTTTAATTTTAATTTTGATTTTGGGGGTTTTCAACAAAAAAAAATTTGCTCTGCAAAAACTTTATCATTCCTTTGGTTTTCACTGTAAAAAGATCACACAGATTTTAATTAGGGAAATTCTAAAAGTTGCTTTCAGAGAAGAATGAACTTTTGAAAGACTACGAAAGAAAGGTCTCTGCGTATGGTAACTCCATTTGCGGTTGGTAGTTGATTTCTTATGTGAATTTCAACATCGATTTATCAAAGTGGTATCAATTTATTTTCTCTAAAGATTTCGTATGTCTGTTGGCTCTCATTTCCTTCTTGCCATCGACCTTTGTAAATTCTTTTGCCATTGAATTTTGAATCTCTATTTGTTCGTAACCATGAAACATCTATTATTTTCTTTTCCAGCCAAGTTTAGTTTGCATACCACTTAATGAATCCTTGTGATAACAAATGTTGGGAGACTCATTTTGACTTCTTTTAAGATGCTTGGAACATATATCAGAAATTGACCCCCTATTTGCATGGATTGAGTTTTACCTTTCAACTTGTAGATAGGCGTATTTATGCTAACTGTCATTAACATATTTCACTGTTGTTTCCTAGCCATTTTCTTATGGCTATAGAGTCGATTCCTTTTGAAATTGGTTTTGATTGGTTGTAACCAAATTTCTGAGTGATGTATTAAAAAAAAAAGAAAATTATGCTAAGGGCACCCCATTCACTTATGGTTGTGCACAGATTGTTACCTGTGGAATATCATGTATTTTCCCTTGAGCTGCTCACTTCCCAACCTTTTCTTTTGGACGTCTATAGCTTGGTGCATGGTCTTGAATTTTATGCTATTGAATAAACTTTTTCCCTGCCGTTTTAAGTAGCATAAGGCTGTAGGAAATTCATTTGTGTTTGATTGCATTCTTGAAAGGGATTCAACCTGGTGTTCTTTCCTTGGCTTCTCTACGCAGCCTAGTGGAGGCCACGCCCCTCCTCACTATCGACCTTAATGTTTTGGGTCTTTCCTTTGATGGTGCGTTGGACTCCAGGATAATTCCCTGTTGGGATTTTTGTTTTATCTACAGTTCTTTATATTTATTCTTATCAACCTCCTTGTTTTTCCTCTTTACTTGGGTGAAGCCATAATAGTGGTTTACAATTCAAGTGAGGAAGGAAAACTCACAAAAATGAACCCAAAGCAAAAAAAAGTGATTTTGGGGGTTCAGACGAACCTACTAGTTCGAAGCGAACCCATTAGGTGTTCGCTGAACTAGGGTTCAAGCCAACCCCTTTAAATTTTGGTAGAAAAAAAACCCAAATGAATAGCAAAGGGGTTGGCCGAACCCCCTTGAAGGGGTTCACTCGAACCCTAGTTCGAGTGAACCTGGTTCAGAACCCCTTTGGGTTCAACCCCTAGGGGTTCGTTCGAACCTCCCTTGCCCCTCATCCCCCTCCCGAGACACAAAAATAGTCTAATTTTTTACGCTTCAGAGCTCGGGTTGAGGATGAAAATGGAGGAGTCTTTAGAAACCCATCTAGAATCAAGTAGTCCTCAAAACGAGCTATCCAATGAATATAATTTTAATATCTTTTGATTTTATTATGTATTTGTTTTTTTAGTTTTATTAAACATTGGTTTTTCACCGAAAATGAAGGTCTCTGTTTTGCACATGTGGAAAAATAACAGATTATGAAAAAAAAAATTGAAAAATATGAGTGCACCAGATATTGAAATCCTTGATCGAACAAAAAAAAAATTGAATTTCAATACATACAAAAAAATTTATGCGTTATACGGTCGCACTTATGTCTGAATTGTAATTTTTTGACTTTGAAACTTGATTAAAGACAAAATATTCAATAAAAACTATCTAACCAAGTGGAAGCACTAGATATCAGTTACAAATCTAAATTCGAAAGAATTAGAATTTTATCCTTCATGGAAAAAAGTTATGTTATATGGTCACTTTTGAAAATGCTCTTTATGGAAAAACCAGTTTTTTGTGGGAGATGGAAAAAGAAATACAATCTAATTCCAAAAATTTTGAAAAAATACTTTAGAATCTATAGGAAAAATGTGATGAGACTCTAGTTTGCATCATCTTCAAATTCCTCATGGTTTAGCTATAGGTGCCCAAATGTGAAGATTTAGTTAAAAATAATTTAAGTCCAAATGGCCAAAATTGTAAACCACTATTATGGGATCACTACTGTGGGGATGGTTTTGTACTATGGGCTATGCGTTGGGTTATGTTGTTGTGTGCAGCCAATGGAGGGTACACCATTATCTCTATGTTGTTTTATTTTCTCTTATCATATATATATATGTGTGTGTATGTGTGGGATGTTTATATTTTGTAAGTTATTAGATTTTCTTATGACTCTCTTTATAAAAAAAAAATAACAGCAGAAAAAAATTATGATAAATTTTAAATAGTAATTATTCTTTTAAAAACATATTTATATGTTGTATGTTATTGTTTCCAACAATGTTGATAAGATTAGATCAATATTTATTTTACATGTATAATTAAATATATAAATATGTATAAAAGTGTGTGTGTATATATATATATGTATATCTATTTGTATATTTATTTATCTACATACTTACATATATGTTTATATTGTGAAGTCAATTTAGAGAAAATTGTGTGTTAGAATGTTTATCAAGACATTTTTATTATGTGATTTTAAATTTTCTTAAATATTTAAAATGGTATCAATATGAAATCTTAAATGCACCATATTTGATGATTTAAAAAGCAATTTGGCTTTAAGTATGAATAGTTGGATTTATTATTATTAAGGGGATTTTTTGTTTTAAATGTGTATCTAGATTATTATAGACTTCATTTATAGTTTCTTCAATAAACAAAATAGGGAAAGATATATATTATTTTATTGTGCAATTGCAATTAAAATGAAATTGATGATATGGACTGATCATTAAAGTTTATCACTTGAACGTGTCAGTAAATTAATAGATTTTCCAATGAATGTTTAAATAGTGTATGGTTGAATTGCCTAGAATGTTCTTGGCGACTAGTATTTTTTTTTAATGCATGGTTAAATGATAGTCTGATCCTAGTTGGTTGTATTTTCTCTTATTTTGTTTTCTAGTTGAGGTTATTTTATACTTGGTGATGTTTTGTGTATGTCGGGAACCTGCATCGTTTAAGTTGCTCTTATTTGGTAGTTGGTTCTAGACTTCCAGAGGTAGTGGGGATTAAGTGGATGCACGTTGGATGTTTCTTGGTTAGTCCCTTGGGAATTGTTGGTTTATTTTTTGTTTCATGCTTATATGGGTGTACCTTGTTTCATGATCCTTCAGATCTTGAGTTATGATTTTGTCCGAGTAGGTTCTTGCCTCGCCTGTGATCTTGGTTGTTGTGGTTTTGTGGGTACATGATTTGGTACACCCTTGGTGTTGTGAGTTTTGTTTTCAGGCTATTAGGGGAGAGTGGCTCGTCATGGGGGCCATCACACAAAGGGGCAACCTGGATAACCCATGAAAAAGTTGGTTAAAAAAGTGAAAACCTAATAAAACACACTAGTGGGTTGGGTAGGTTAACATTAACTATTAAAGATAAGTCAGATACCTCATCCATGCCGTTAGTGCTCTCACAGACTAAGGGTGGAATGATAAGGTCATGGTCGGCAAGGTCGCTACCTCATCCTCGCGAGAGGCTAGCAGTCTCACACATGTCACCCTATGGGGCCGATGCCCGGTGAGGGGCAACCAAGATAACCATAGATGGGGGTTGGTACTTGTTGAGAGGCAGCCAGGATAATCCATAATAGGGCCATGCAATGAAAGTCTCCCATAGTACCCCTTTCCATTTTCTTTGCATGTCTCTGGAAGCAGTCGTCTTGTAGCATTCATTGATGTTATTGATCATTATGTTTTGGTTGTCTTCTTGTGGTTTGGTCTTGTGGTCATTTTTCTCATTTTTCTTGGTCGTGAGTCTTTCTTGTCTACTCCTAGCATGGGGGGTGGGCCTTCAGGTCCACGCAGTCAGGTGGAACATGCTACGCACCCTATTGGGTTCCCTGTTAGCGTTCATGCAACGTGGTGTTACACTAATGCGCAGTGTTCTAGAGTTCATTAAATTTTTAGATGTATATTCTTTATTTCTATCATACTCATGTATTTGATGTATTACTCCCACATTGTTTTGGGAAACAGTGATGTAAACTTATGTTATTGAATGATGTAATGTATTGGAAACAGATGTAATGTATAATTGTATCTTTGTATTCCTTATGTGATTAGTGATTATGGTTGCCATATTTTTGATGTGTTGTATTTGTGGAAATATGCTCCTTTTTTATTCTCATGATTATAATATATGTTATGGTTATTGAAATTGAGTTAATCTTGTTTATGTTGAGTTTCCATATGTGAATGCTTCTTCTTGATGGAATTATAATGGATATATGGTTTTGTTAATGAATATTTTATCATGGTTTATAATGCAACTTGGAATTTTTTTGTTATCATGATGTTATGGGTTTAGGTTACGTAATGTCTCCATGTGTACCCCAGAGGACATAGGTGGCTAGTGTATCCATTTAATTGAATGTTGTGTAATGGAACTTATTGTACATTTCATATATGTTAACTTTTTTGAAAAAAATTGTCCAATATTTGTTGTCTTAGTTGTCCTTTGGCATTTGTGCAATGGGGCATTACAACTTGGTATCAGAGCTAGGTTTTCAAACACTTGGTTCTCTAGGTAGTTTGAGACCATTAGGTAACCTTTGTGTTTAACTCTTGATCTCACAAGTTTCCCCCCTAATGTTGTGTAGGAACATGCCTCAGGGTAGAGGTTGTGGCCGTGGAAGAGGAAAATGTGTTGGATGTGGAGCCAACCACCAAATTTCATCACCTTTGAGCTCCCATGGTTCAGAACGTGAGGAACATCAAAGTTCCCAAAACAATTTAGGAGGTGGTGGTCAAAACCTAGAGCAGTCGGGTCTTGAGGGAGGTTAGTTGTGACACCTACTTGAGGAGATTCTTGGCTGTTTAGGCCCTAGGTTAGAGGAGGAGCAGAGGTGGAAAGAGAAAGGGAGAGATCACCAAGATGAGGGTAATTAGCAGTAGAGCAGGATGCAGTAGTGGCGGGTCACATGAGAGATCTATTGAGAGCATGACCTCCCACATTTGATGGTTCTAGTGGGGTTCTAGAGGTAGAAACATGGATGATTGATTTGGATCGATGCTTTTCTATGCATCCTTATGGAAGTAATACTAAGGCTAGGTGCACCAGCATGCACCTCAGAGGCTTCGCATCCACTTGGTAGTGGCTAGAAGAACAAAAATTGCATCTTGACATCAGCATGGTGACTTGGGAATTGTTTATGGAGAGATTCAGGGCCCGTTTCCTTTATGATCACTAGAGACAGTGTCGGGTAGATGAATTCCATGAATTGAGACAAATGGAAATGTTTGTTGAGTAGTACAAGCATTGCTTCTATGAGCTCAAGCAATATGCGAGAATCAGTAATGATGAGGCTATGCTAGTTCAACACTTTTTTAGGGGCTTAAACACCCAAATTAGTGGAGGAGTTCAGGTCTTTGAGCTAAAGACAATGAAGGTAGGCATTAAAAAAGCTCATCTTGTGGAGGAAAACTTGGCAATGGCTTTGGGAGGCCACACCGGTGTTCAGATTGGCAGTGCACTGGCTTCTGGTTTTGTTTCTCATGGTAGGAAGCCTCAAGTTGCAGCCTCTTCTAGGATTCATCGTGTGCCCTTCAAGGGTAGTCAGTAGTAGTAGCATCAGCAGTAGTCGCAGCCAAAGCACAATAATTCACAGTCTCAATAGAGTAGCAGGTCTCAGGAAAAAAAGAATCAGAATTGGCAATGAGCTTGACAAAACTATTTTGAGTAGCCTACACAGAGTACACAGTCGACACCCAGTCGAGGCAATTTTCAGCAGTCGAATGCACCCTCTAGTGGTAGAGGTTTTGGTCAGGGCATAGGTTTTTTCTCCTGTAGTCAATAGGGACATATTGCTAGACAATGTCTATAGAGGAACACTATGGGTTTTAGTCAGAGACCAGCCGCTTTTGAGCCAATAGTGGTTGATATAGGCAGATCACACCAAGTTTTCACGGTGATTGACAACCGTCTAGATGAACATCAGGGCACTATAGTTGATACATCAGGTGTGTTGCATGGCACTAGTATTTTTATTCTCTTTGATTATGGAGCATCAAATTCATTTATCTCTCCTTTAGTAGTAGAGCATTGTAGACTGGTGGCAGTAAGGCAAGGCATTAAGTGGCAGGTTGAATTGGCTTATGGGGAAAAGGTAGTAGTTGAGTCACTCATTCAGGGTTGTAGTTTGAAAATTGGGTCGCTTATGACTATGGTGGACCTTTGAATCCTACCTCTTGGTTCCTATGATGTTCTTTTAGGTATGGATTGGCTGAGTGCTCATCGTGCTATAATTGATTGTTGCCGCAAGGTGGTGCGATGTGTTGATGATTTAGGCAATGAGGTTGAGATCGTTGGTATACAACTTGGCTTATCTCAATATGGATGATCTTGGCCATGCAATTGAAGAGGTGTTTTTGTCAAGGTTGTCAGTTTTTTGTAGTGTCATTCAATGACTTGGATTTGGGAGAGAGTCAAGGGGTGTCATTGGATGACTATCCCCTCAAGGAATTCTTTGATGTTTTTCTAAGTGAAATTCTAGGGATGCCACCAAAGAGTGACATCAACTTCAGAATTGATCTTGTACCTGAAGCTAGGCTCCATACTGAATGACAACACAGGAACTTCAAGAGCTCTATTTGCAATTGGAGGAGCTTCTAGCAAAAGGTTTCATTCATCCTAGTGTTTCCCCTTGGGGAGCACCAGTGATATTCATGAAGAAGGACGGTTCACTTCATTTGTGCATCAATTACAGACAACTTAAAAAAGTGATGGTGAAGAACCAGTACCCTCTTCCGAGAATTGATGACCTGTTTGATGAAATAAAGGGGGATCAGGTATTCTCCAAGATTGATCTTAAGTCAGGATACCATCAATTGTGGATATTCAAAGCTGATATACACAAAACTGCATTTCACACTCATTACGGGCATTATGAATTCATTTTTATGACATTTGAGTTAACAAATGCACCATCATTTTTCACGAGTTTGATGAATGGAGTCTTCAAAACCTACTTGGATAGATTTTTTCTCATGTTTCTTCATGATATCTTGATCTACTCGAAAACAATGGAGGAGCATGAGGAACATTTGAGATAGGTGTTACAGTGCTTGAGGGATAATTAGTTGTATGCTAATCTGGAAAAGTGTGAGTTCTTCAAGACTGAAGAAAAATACTTGGGTCATGTCATCTCTAGTGAAGGTATCGTTGTGGATCCTTCAAAAATCCAAGCCATTGTTGATTGGTTGGCACCCAAGAATGTTCCTAAGATATGTAGTTTTATGGGTTTAGCGGGCTACTATCGATAGTTCCTTCAGGGCTTTTCGAGGATTGCACATCCCATAACTTCTCTCTAGAGGAAAGGGAAGAAGTTCATTTGGTTAGAGCAGTGCCAGTCAACATTCCAAACCCTTAAGGAAAAATTCACCAGTGCACTGATCCTAACAGTTCCTAATCCTACTGGGGATTTCATGGTGTGTACAAATGCTTCCTTGGAAGGCTTAGGAGCCATTTTGATGCAAGAAGGTCGTGTGATTGCATATGAGTCACGTAAGCTCAAGGATCATGAGCTGAATTACCCCACACACAATTTGGAGTTAGTTGTAGTTGTTCATGCCCTCGTGAGATGGAGGCACTTCTTATTGGGACAACAGTTCGAGCTACATAGCGATCATCGTAGATTGCAGTATATCTTTACACAGGCGAACCTAAATGCCAGGCAAAGGAGGTGGATGGAATTTCTTTGCAAATATGATTTTGAGGTTAAGTACATCCAGGGCAAGGAAAATGTAGTGGTAGATTCTCTGAGTCATTGGATACATGAGATATCTGCAATGACTCTTGAGGTGGATTTGAGGAGCTAGATCCTCACAACACTTCCCTCAAATAGTTGGTATCAGGAAGTGAAATCAGAAATTGAATCAGATAGAGATTTGGAAGGAAAATTTGTAGGTTATTCACCGGAATCAGATGGCCTATTGTGGTATTTGGGACATATGTATGTACCTCCTGCAGAGGGTCTTTGTACACTAATCATGACTGAGGCACATCGGGCTCCCTATTATTCTCATCTGGGAGTTAAGAAGATGTATGCAGACCTTCGTCCACTGTACTTTTGGGCTGGCATGAAGAGGGATATTACTAACTTTGTGGTGAGATGTTTGGAATGTCAGAGAGCTAAGGAAGAACACCAACATCTCGTAGGCCTTCTACAACCTCGTCTCATCCTGGAGTGGAAATGGGATATCATATCATTGGACTTTATTGTCAGGTTGCATATGACTTCTCATTGGCATGATGCTATCATGGGGTAAAAGAACAAACCTATGCCACAATTTCGGCCAAAATAACAATTTCAAGAGAATTATTTTCAGCCAGTATGTTTTCATTTGAGAGGGTTTCGACCGAAGCCACGAGGCAGTGACATGGCATCGACGTGGCAGTACCTTTTTCGGCTGAGTGGCTTCTGGCCGAAAGCCACTCGACTGAAAAGGTACCAACTGAAACATGAAAAAAAAAATTAAAAAAAAAAGACCAAAGCTTGACCATTTTGTAGGCTCGAGCGAAATGTTTTGAGGTGAGAGCTCGTCGGCCGAAGTGAACACTACCAGTTGATAAATACCCAGGTTTTGAACTTTAATTTTCCTTATTCTATGTTTGTTTTTGGAGCTCTGTCGGCATGTGGTTTAGGAGCTCTGTCGAAGTTAGAGTTTTGGTTGGTTCAAATTAATGGCGTGGGGTTGTATTATTGGCCGATTGTGTTGCAAATTTTTGGTGTTTGAGATTTACATGAAAGAAATGTGCATATATCTTTGTGTTTTGTATTTTGGAACTTAAATGGCAATTTTTGTTTAAATTGTGTTAAAAAAATTCTCTGGTGAACTAGAAATATGGGGTTTTTGTTTTCTATTTATAAAAATGGAAAGTTTGGGGTTAATTTTTAGGTTTGAAACATTTTTTTCTTTCGTTGAAACATTTTTTTCTATAAATATCTTCTACATCAGTTTTTTTTGTTATCTTGGAAACCTACATTATTCTGAAGGTTTTTTCATGATATAACTGTAGAAAACTTTGTTTTACATGAATATATAAAAAAACAATTCAAATCTTGTCAAATTCCAGTGTTTAAACTCATACTATACATGTATATGGTGTATGACAGGTTTGAGCTCCTATTGTTGAATGTTTCCTTCTAGCCCATTTACAAGATAGTGTGAGTACTGAAAAAATTTCCAACACTCACTACTCTTTTGATATCTAGACAAAATTTCCATATGGCTTAGCCAACTTTACTCATTTCTGGGGAAAAAATCCAATGGTTGAACCCAACCAAAAGTGCACATCATTTAGTTAAACACACTTAGCCATATTTTAAATATCTTGGATAGAGATTCAGATGGAGATTAACAACAATCTCACTACTTTTGGACTGATGGGTGGATATTTATCATGGTTATTCTGTCTCTAGTAGGCACCTCTCCTACTATTGCCACCTTTGTTGACTTAAGAGGAATTTTTGAAGTTTGATCACTATTTCACCACTTTTTAAAATTCGAGCAGAACTAATGATTGAAACAGATATTTTTAGGGTATGTGCAAGATCATGATGGGCCAAAACGTGGTGATATGATGGGTATGTGTAAGGTATGTGGTTGATGACTTTTTTTTACACAAAATTGATGAAACGAAAAGGGGTTTTAAAGGAGATTCTTAGCTTTCCACCAATATAAATTATGCTTTAATTTGAATTTAATAAATAATTATTATTCATTTTCTATTTGAATTATGACTAAAGTCTGATTGATAGGTTGATTGAAAAACATCTATAGCTTTCAAACCTTATCACAAATTTTGAATCTAAAACATGTGTCACATTCTATTCTTTGCATACTACTGAGATTAAAAAAAATTTCATGAAGTTTTGGTGAGTGAATTAGGACATCTGAGTTTTTTAATATTTTTAAAAGTTGTAATAAAAAATCATAATTAATTATTTACTTGGAAAAAAATACAAAAATAGGTTTCACATCCGGACATGAGTCCTCTACTTATATCTAAAATTTTATAAAAAATATTATCATTTTATTGTGGTTAGGGTAGTCAGACAGGCACCTTAATTTTCCCTGAAATTTAAGTGCCATAGCATTTGAAATTTCAATTTTTCTCAAATAGATTTTTTTTTTTAAATAAACCTAGTATTTTAGAAACTGCATTCAATTTTCTACAAATTCTATTCTTGCGTATTTTTGAAATAATATAGATAACTTATTCAAATTTTTACGTCAAGTTACCTAACTCTAATTTTTCTAAATTTTTTGCCACTTAAGGGCCTATTTTTCCCATGATGATCCTACACATACCCTTTAGTATAGATATAGAAAATGAGAAATGCCATTTTAAAATATCTAATAACTAAAAAAGACTTTGGCACATCTTGTTTTTAGTACCATACTTTAAAGGCAAGCTAATGAAATCTTGTATCATCATTTCTTAAATAAGACTCATCGTGCCCAAGATTCAATCAAGTTTCCTTTTCAAAACCAGTGCTAATACTTACCACTTATAACTGTGTTGGAAACTAAACAGTTATTTAGCACCTATTTAATTGCAAGTTTCATTTTGCTTGCATTTTGAATGATGACTTAGGAGGCATGTTCAAAGCATGTACTAGAAACTGCTTATGGACAACTAATGTGAACAAAATATCAAAGCATTTATAAAAATTGATTTGAACAACATATGATCATAACCTAAAAAGATGGCAGATCAATATTGATCACTGTTTGTGAAGGGAACAATCAACAACTAGAAGTTGTAGTTTGCAATGTCCACATAAATTCAATAGAAGGAGAACTATAGAAGATCATACCCCCTCACCAACACAATCTTAAAAAGATAATAGCTTTTGGATAAGATATTCATTTGAAGTGCATGATAACTTTGCAACTCCCCATAAAACTAAGCTCAATTTGACCTCTCAAAAGCAAGACTAAGGGTTGGGAAAAGGAAATTCCTCAAATCCTTAATTATGGATACTAATCATGAGTTTAGCACTTCAAGAATAAGTGGCCTTACCCCCATAGGAATATACTAGTGAAGCAAGATGGCCACTAGGTGCAACAGGTGCAACATATGCAGACAATGTAGTATCATTCCCTGTGTTGACAAATATAGGTTGTGAAGTTGATGGTAATTCAAACACCCTTGTTTCCTTATCTCTTTTGCTGAGACTTGAAAGTTTATGCAATGTTCTTGTATCCTGATGGAAATAATGGTGCTTCAGAAAAATTGCAATAAAAGAGATTGTTTCCTCCTTGCCCTAGGAAACCACAGTATTCTAAGGTTCATTTAAGTTTTAAAGACTTAAATTTGGAAGGAAAAAAAAATGCAATTTTTTTTCATTTTGGAACCAGGATCTCCATACTACACTTCAATTAATAAATCATCAAAGTAATAATACTCTTGAAAAATATTCTTTTAGATTATGAAAACCAAAAAGGTTACCGAATTCCTAATTCCAAACTATCAAAATACAAAGAGGAAAACTAAAAATCTGTATATCTTAAAATAAGAACTCTGAGAAAATAGCTTGCAATTAACTTGTATGAAACACAATTGAAAACAAGTTGGTTAAACTTACATGTATGTATGTGTGTACATACATGTACACATATATGTATATGTATGTATGTGTGTACATACATGTACACATATATGTATATGTGTGTATGTGTGTACATGTATGTGTATGTACTTGAGTGTACATACATGTACATGTGTACACATATATATGTAAATGCATGTGTATGTATGTGTATGTACATGTATGTACATGTATGTACATACATTTAGCCTAAATTTACATTTCAATAAACTCAAAATTGAAAACCCCAAATTTCTAGTTCACCATGTGTACATGTACATGTATACATATGTGTATATACATGTATGTACATATATATGTGTATGTGTGTACATGTATACATTATGTACATAATGCACATCCATGTGTGTATGTGTACATACATGTACATGTGTACATGTAAGTATGTATTATATACATATGTGCATGTGTGTATGCATGTATGTATGTATTATATATGTATTTGTATGTGTGTATGCATGTATGTATGCATATACACATGTGTATGTGTGTATGTATGTACATGAATATATGTGTATGTGTGTATGTATGTATGTATTGAAAGTCTCTTTGGAGTTGTCAAATTTCTTATGTTGTCTAAGTTGTTACAGAAGGTGAACTATTGAACATAGAGATAGATATAAAGTTTGAACTATCTCATTAGATATATTTAAAGTTAAAAATGTTTTAGTTTTGAAACTTTAAAAAAAATTTAATTTAAATATATATGTTTTAGTTTTGAAATTTTCAATTTAAATTTGTTTAACATCATGTATATTCTGTTTTAATGATATATGTAGATCTCTATCTATTTACATATACAAATATATATATCATGGTTGATGAGGGATCTCATCATTCCCCTCATTTTGAGCAAGATGCTCAAACTAGATCAAATTTATTTTAGGATAGTATTGCTAGATTAGACAATGCTCTAAAATGTTTAGAGCAAACAATTCACAACTCCCCCAATTTGGCTAATTGAGATAGATTAGTCACTATTAGATAGGATATTTATAAAATGATCGAGACAATTTGATCATACAATCCTTATGATGAAATCAACATTGAGTAGTTTTATTTGTCTCTTGCCAGGAGTGTTAATGGCACAATGAAACATAGAGAAGTTGCCAAATTAGTTT
>VDFB02059965.1:0-17806 GCA_007258455.2 Sequoia sempervirens
GATTAGGATAGATCCTGAAAGGGTTGAGGCCATTGATAAAATTCCTGTTCCTAAAACTATTAAGGCTATACAGTCATTCTTTGGACAGATTACTTTTGTTAGGAGATTTGTTTCTAACTTTGCTGAGATCATAAAACCCATATCAAAGATGTTGAAGAAAGGACAAAAAGTAGAGTGGATTGCAAAAGCCTTACTTGGAAAGCTTTCATATCCATCAAAAGGGCCATTAAGGAAGCTCCTTTCCTCAAGTCTCTAGATTTTGCAAAACCTTTTCAGATATTTTCATTCACTTCAATGCACACCATTGCTGCTGTTATGTTATAGAAGAATGGGGAAGGTTATGAACGGCCTATGTCTTTCTTCAGTAAATCATTGCAGGGGTCTAAATTAAAGTATGATATAATGAAAAAATAGGCATTTGCATTAGTAAAAGCTATAAAAGCTTTCAAACCATATCTTGTTGGAGTAAAGGTGGTTGCTTACATTCGTCATGCAGCTGTCAAGGATATTCTGACACAGTCTGAAGTAACAGGAAAAAGATGCAAATGGATTAACAAAATCCAAGAGTTTGACATGGAGATATAAATTACTAAACTGGTAATAGGTCAGGGCTTAGCTAGGTTGATGGCAGAAGCGAATATTGAGGCAAACCAAATTTGCAATGTAGAAGAAGAGACTGCAATTGCGAGCATTGAGGATACTCCATGGTATACAGATATCATGCATTATCTTAAATACATGAAGTGTCCAGAGGAATTGAGTGACAACCAGAAAAGAATGTTGAAGTTGCAGGAATCTAAGTAAATCTTCATGGATGGAGATCTATTTTGGAAGAATAGGGATGGTATATTATTGTTATGTCTGGATGAATCACATGCCAAGCATGTATTAAGTGAAATGCATGAGGGGGTTTGTGGAGGACATTACTTAGCAAAGACAACTGCGCATAAAATCCTTAGGGCAGGTTATTACTGGCCAAGAGTTTTTAATGACTCTTTTACATTTGTAAGAAAATGTGAGGCCTGCCAGAAATTCTCTGGAAAACTAAAGTATCAGGGAGCTTTGCCACTTCGACCTTTGTAGGCTGATGCCCCTTTTCATCAATGGGGAATTGATTTCATTGGAGAGGTACAAGAAAAATCAAGTGGTGGACATAGGTGGATACTGGTGGCCACTGATTTTTTTACCAAATGGGTTGAAGCAATTCCAACCAAACATGCTACAAGTAAAGTGGTGACAAATTTTCTAATGGAGAATATTATTACCAGATTTGGTGCACCACTAAGACTGATTACTGACAATGGGATGTGTTTCAGATCAGATGAATTCAGAAACTTTAGTAGCACATATGGTATTACCATTTCTTATGCAACTCCTTACCATCCACAAGCCAATGGTCAAGAAAAATCTAGTAATAAAAGTATTCTAAAGATTATAAGGAGGATGCTAGGTCAGAACAAGAAGGCTTGGGATTCAAAATTGAGATTAGCTGTTTGGGCTGATAGAATCATTGTAAAAAAGGAAATTGGAAAGTCCCCATTCAAATTGGTGTATGGAACATAGGCTAGGATGCCTCTACAGAATTTGTTACTAGTCTACAAGTTTGTCCTTTAGGAAGATTTGGATATTCCAGAACCTATGGAAGAGAGAATGGAGCAACTGTCTGAACTTGATGAAATAAGGAGAGTTTCCCAAAACCAAAACATGAAGTTACAGACACAGATGAAGTATCTATTTGATAAAAAGGCGAAGGATAGAAAATTTGGAGAAAGTGATTTGGTATTGATGTGGAATGCAAGGTGCCAGGAGAAGGGCAAGCATGGGAAGTTTGAAGCTTTGTGGCTGGGACCTTTTGTTGTTGTTGGAAAGAAAGGTGAAGATTCATACTATCTACAAAATATGGTTGGCGAAGATCAGGAATTTCCTATACATGGGAAATTCCTGAAACTTTTTTTTCTCTTGAGTAACACAGAGGATTAAGGGTTGCCAATGCATGGACAACTCTTGATGATCCTCTTTAAATAATTCTTTTTCCATGCACGGTAGTCTAGAAATAAAGGGGCGGAGTTTGCAGGGACATGGACAATCCACGATTTCCTTCTTTCAAAATAATTTTTTTCCATGTCACGATTAGTTTAGGGTTGCGATTCATCTCCATCTCCATTTGCATTCTTTCCTTTCCCATTTTGCTCATCTTGAGTGCGGTCTCTGAAACTTTGAGATCACGGATCCTTGCAATGATCTTACAATCATTCCATCCTTAGGCCCAGACCCAGCTGTTGCAGAGCTGTAAGAGTGCGATAATTTTAATATGTTTCTCATCTCCCTGAATTTCCAAAGGAGTCCTTGTCATGTGCACAAAAGCCCTTTCTTCACAACTTTTTGCCCATTTTTTCCATGTGATCCCATAAAATCCATCTAGGTCTGAGTATTTCACTTTGTGATCTATATCGGCATGAGATTATCAGGGTCTCCCCGATCCATATTCGTTTTACTGGCGATAAGCGTGCAGTAATTAGCAAGATGTTTTGATATCCGCAGGGGATCGGAAATTCGCCAATAAGGTGCCTTCGACCCAAGACACTTTTATTGTTTGTGATGAGGATCTATCAGTTGGCTGAGTGCTCTGGTCGGTATGATGTCTCGTGAACCCTTTATGTCTCATCGACTAGCATGCAGAACGAGCAAACATTAGCCAAATCACAAGTCTTTGGGGTGTGGTCTTTCCGAATACATTATGTCTCACCAACCGATGCACGTGGAAGTATATCGGCCAAGCTAAAGGTTTTAGGCATGTGTTGTGGCAAGATCTTATTGTCTCATCGACCGGCAACGGAAGGAGCATGTCAGTGAGAGATTTTCTTCGGGGAAGGGTCTTAGCGAGTTCAAGGCGTCTTACCGACCGACGATAAAGATGTACATATCAGTAAGACTAATGTGTATCGAAGTATGCTCTTGGCGAATGCCTCCGGTCTTGCTGACAAGCGCAAGGGAATTATATCAACTACTATCAGTGTAAGGTTAGGCAGTCTTGCTGACCAGTTTTTCATGCCGAAGTGTTTCATCGGTGAGAGAATGAACATGTTTTAGCGACAAGAATGTTTCATGGTATGTCTCGGTAAGACACAAGGTAGCCGATATGAAATCGCCTCAATAATAGAATGTTACAGTGACCCACATGAGACAAAAGGAACACATCTCGGCGAGACAAAGTATTATCTGTGAAACGTTTTCCTGACATCACGGAGGTCACAGCGAAGCACATGGGATGAATGGACATTTCTCGGTGAGACTCAAAGTGTCGATGAGACAACATGACTTCACAGCGATGGACAAAAGGATGACTTTCGGCAATACATTTACCTTCGGCATAACTATGGGACGTCTCAACGATTGTCTCAGAGATGATTAACAAAAGCCCGAATTCGAACAGTTGGTTGCCGACAAGTGAATGCGAGGCGTTGTGTCTCTTCGGTGGCCAATGTATAAATGTTCATTCTCAATTGTAAAGATTATGAGATGAGATAGATTAAGTAGATAGGGTAGAGAATATATAGTTGGATAATTTTTTTTCACAGAACAAAGACCATGATGCATGTTTTCAAAATGGAGTTTTTAATAAGAATCAGTTGATGTCGCAGCTCATTTCTGGTGTCAATTGTCTATTGAAATTATTGAAAGTATTACTAAGTTGTCTCCAAGATTGATGCTTTCTGGTTGTTTTAAGTGATATAACAAGTTTATATTGAGTTTATCGATACACATTTCTTGTATACGGTGGTTAATTGACTGGTTCTTTCATGAAAAGATTAAATCCTTTTGGTTGATCACAGTAATCAGGGAAATTCGTCTGGATTATTAAAGAAGAACTTGGTAGTCATAGTCTTGCATGTTTATACAAGTTATAAACAAAACATATGCCAAACAATTTGAGTGTTCTCCAGAAATAGGTTGCCCATTTCTATTTCATTTGACTCCGCATACCCAATAAGGCACTAGTCTCTGCATTTCACCATTTAAATTCATTCATTTTCTTTACATCTGTTACCTGAGCATATTAGGATTTAGTTTGGAATATTGCTATACAATCTATACCATATTTGATTTCATTTGTCCACTTCCATCTGCCATCGTGGACAAATCACTGCAAGAGAGAAGATCATAAGTCAAGTCTGCCCAATTCATATAGGTACAATCTCGCTTCCAGGGTCTGAATAAAGACTAAGAGTAGAAGGCCCAAACTTTTTGACCTTGTGTGTTACCCTAAAAGCGTTGTGAAAGCTTGGCAACCTTTCATGGTTCAAACTGCGTTTTTGAGAGCTATGATGAGGTTTGCAATCACTCATCCTAAACTTATCATGCAAACTGTGAGCATACTTAGACTGAGAAATGAAGATGCTGTCAGCTGTTTGCCAAACCTCAACACCGAGACAATAATGAAGAAGTCCCAAATCTATCATGTCAAATGATTGATTGAGATTGTGTTTTATCTCCTCAATCAAATGTTTTGAGCTGCCAGTAATGATAAGTTCATCAACATAGACAACTAGTACAAGAATATTATCACCAAAACGTTTGAGATACAAATTTGAATCAGAAGGGCTCCTCTGGTAACCATGATCAGTAAGGTACTTATCAATTTTCATGTACCATGCCTGTGGAGCTTGTTTAAGGCCATAGAGTGCTTTCACAAGTCTGCAAACTTGATGTTCTTTACCAGGAACCTTGAAACCGGGAGGTTGAGTCATATAGACTTCTTTTTGTAGATCACCATTGAGAAACAAACTCTTTATGTCCATTTGATGGACTTTCCAACCAAACTGGGCTGCTGTAGCGAGGACAAGCCGAATAGTACTAATTTTGGCTGTAGAAGCAAAAGTCTCCTCATAGTCAATGCCCTCTGTCTGTGAGAACCCTGCCCTCTGTCTGTGAGAACCCTTTGGCTACTAACCGAGCCTTATATTTGTCAAGGGTTCCATCAACCTTATACTTTGTACACCCATTTGCAGCCAATGGGCTTCTTCCCAGGTGGAAGATTAGAAAGCACCCAAGTGTTGCTCTTCAGAAGGCTATGATGTTTAGCTTCCATAGCTTGTTCCCACTTAGGTATGCCTTTAGCCTTTGAATATGACTGAGGCTCAGAGATGCTGTGTAGATTGGCAATGAGAGCAAAATTAACAGTATTTTGCTGCTTGTTCTTCTTCCGAGCAGTTCTACCCTCGATCAATTCATCATTATGAAGATCACTAATGGTTTTAGCATACCATTTAGGCCAAAGAGTAGAAGTACCAATATCAAAAATAGGTGCAACAACATCAACAGGTGTGGCTGGTACAAAATCAGCTGGATCAGGATCTAGATTATCCTGAGGAGGGGCAGGTGGTGGAACATTCTGTTGAGATGGCTGTTGAATTGCAAAATCCCTCCCTTCAGGTGGACTCAGGGGAAGACAAACACCCAATTCAGAAACCGTCGGAGGCTAATCCTCAGGATGCATAGGAGTAGAAGACTGACAGAAAGGCCCAGTAGCTTCATCAACCACAACATCACGACTGAAGATGAGACGATTTGTACATACATCAATCACTTTGTATGCCTTATGATTTTCACTGTAACTAGTGAACAAGAGTTTCTGGCTTTTGGAACCCAACTTAGTGTGCTTGGCATCCGAAATCCAGACATGAGCAGTGGAGCCAAAAACTTTCAAGTGGCTGATTTTAGGCTTTCGTCCAAACCAAGCTTCTTTAGGAATCATCTTCTTAACCACATGAGTTGGAGATTGGTTCAGAAGATAAACAACAGTATAAATTGCTTCAGCCCAATATTTCTTAGGAACATGTCTATGCTCCAACATAGAACGAGCCATTTCAGTGATGGTGCGGTTCCTACGTTCAACTACACCATTCTACTATGGGGTGTATGGTGTGGTAAGTTGGCGCCTAATGCTATGAGTAGCACAAAATGTGGAGAAATCAGAAGAACATAATTCCCCCGCCCCCACCCCATTATCAAACCTAACAGTAACTATTGGAGAACCAAACTCTTTTTCAACTAACGCCTTATACTGTTGAAATATACCAAACACATCTGATTTGTTTTTCAAAAAATACACCCACATTTTTCTGCTAAAATCATCAAAAAATAACAAAAAATACCTGCAACCAGTAACTGAAGGAATATTCATTGGACCACATAAAATCAACGTGAACCAATTGCAATACCTTGGAAGCTCGCCAAGAGTCACCATCCGTGAAGGGAGTCCGGTGCTGCTTTCCAGCCTAACAAGCCTTGCATACTCCATGATTGTGAGTTTGAATTGCAGGAAGGCCACCAACCAAATCATCACGAGCTAACTGAGAGAGATACTGCATGTTCAGGTGCCTATAATGTTGATGCCAGAGACTGTTGATGGATGTACTCTTGGCTGCCATAGCGTGCTCTTGAGAATCACTAGAGTCAATGAGTCTATAAAGACCATGATCCTCAATGCCCTGAACAATTGTGGTGCGTGTCTCTCTGTCAACAATTTTGCAAGTGTGTATACTGAAAACAATATCCAACTGAGGAGAGTGTGTCATAATTTGACTAACAGAAAGAAGGTTCAGTTCCATGCCAAGTACGAAGTATACATCGAGAAAAATTAAATTTCTCCCACCAGAATGAATCTGCATGTTGCCCTTTCTAACAATAGTATACTCCTCGCCTCCTCCAAAGATAACAAAGTCTTTGAAGAGCATGTACTCAATGAACCAATCCCGACAATGAGTGAAATGTCGAGAAGCACCTGAGTCAATGTACAGGCAAAAGATTTCATAGGATCTGCAGGACTCTTGGCCATGAAGGCATAGAATGCAGACTCCTTCTGTTCAGTGTGCTCTGCAACATTAGCTTTAGGCTTAGACTCTCCTTGCTTGTTTTGTTCAGAAGCCAAGCGTTTTCGGGAATCTTTCTTCATGTGACCAAACTCATGGCTGTAGTTACACCGAACATTCTTCTTCTTAAAAGAATCTGAAGACTGTGCTTGACTAGACTGCTGAGAAGGCCGATTTTTTCCCTTGTTCTTCTGAACGGTCTTAGCAGGAAATGCTTGCTCAGTGGAGGACGAACTAGCACCGCTACCAAACTGTTGTTTCCAGCGATCCTGCTATAGAAGTATGGTGCAAAGATCTGAAAACTTCAAATCAACATTAGTTGAAGTAATTTTGAGAGTCTCGATAAAATGCTCGTAAGATTTTGGTAGACTTTTCAAAGTTATGACTACCATATCTTCTTCCTCCATTTTCCGACCAATTGCCTCAAGCTGATCAGGGATGCACTTGATCTTGGTCAAGTGCGCCTGTAAAGATGTTTTCTCATCCATCATGATAGAAAACAACATGTTCTTCAGGAAGAATGCACAACTCTTGTCGGAAGTGTTATGAAGATCCTTCAGATGATCCCAAATCTCCTTCGCTGATTTACTAGACAAAACCTAAGGCAGCTGATCATCAGTGATAGACAGCTTAATGAGCATCACCGCTTCATGATTTTGCTTATCAAAATTTTCTTGATCTTTATCACCCGATGCAGGTCATGTCTTCTTACCCAGGATGATCTGATCAAGGCAGCGATATTTGAAGATAGTCATCATTCGCTGCTTCCAAGTGTTGTAGTTGCGCCCGTTGAATTTTTGATTGCCTTCCAGCATGATATGAGAAAGTGAGGGCATTTTTGCTCAGAAAAATTCTGATAGAAATTCGACAAAATAAAAAAATGGCACAAATCCCAAGGTCACACCAAAGGCAGACACATGCTCAAAAACCTCACAGGCAGGAAAAATACATGCAGGTAAGATACCCAGATCAAAGCAAATTGCAGTCACAATCTTAGAAATAGAGCACAATTTTCAGTCAGTTGCCCAAAATGAGTGAAAATGACCACCAATATGAGGTTGCGTTTGGCTAGCAAAAATTTGCAGATGAGACAACTGTGGAAAATCCAGGATAGGAGACTCGTCCGACTAAAAAGAGAGATTTTGCTCGCGGTTTTACATAAAACACCCAAAAAAAACGAATACCACAAAAATGGATTTTGAGAAAAATTCCGTCAAAAGAAGATCGTGCGCTTTTCAGGACACCCAAAAAGTTTCAAATAGAAACTATGGTCACGTGGGCTATAAGCAGAAAACACATCACAAAAAACGCATCTTAATAGTAGCAGAAAATCGCGTGCAGAGAGATGTGTAGAAAAAACTCCAAAAAACGGAAAAACGCGGCCAGAAGATGCCCTTGAAAAGCTAGTTGTGTGCGTGGGAGATTGAAGGACAGACACGCGATCTTGAAGACCACAGAGACGTGATTTCAAAGACTAGATGCCCGGCAAAGAGAAAGAATCCGCTCGCAACTCTCAAAAAGACAACCAACGCCTAGAAAACACAATCACGATTCTGCAGAAGATTACACAGATGAAAACCACACTCAGATGTGATTTAAAAAACAAAACTTCTTACAAAATTATGAATGGCACCGGAATCCAATGTTGCTCTGATACCATGTAACTTAAAGAGGCAAATTGAGATTTCAAATAATGCGATATATTTACAAGAAGCGAATGCTTCATTTATAAATTACATTTTGAATGTTTCTACGATCAACGAGATTAGAATGGAAACATCACGAATCACAAAAATAGAAAGAAATCAGAAACGGAAGCTAAAATATAGGAGTTACAAGACGTTGCAATTTGAGCATTAATAAACACTAAATATTATTTTAATAATATGGAGTCTTCATTTGAAGAGGTACCTACTGAAGATGACCTATTATGGAGATAGGCTGTTGTTTGAGCTGCTTATGCCTAAAAATGTAATGTCACTCCTTTGAAACGCAACATTGCCTGAACCATATTCATCACAATTTTGTTCATCCTCTCAACTACATTTTGTTGAGGTGTGAGGGATTTTGAGATGAAGCTCGATCCTATTTTCTTTTTAAAGTCTTGAAAAACTTTTGATGTGAGCTCACCACCATTATCATTCTAAGTGCCAATTTGAGATTGTGCATCCTTTTGAAATTTGTACCATTGTTTGAAACTTTTGAAAACTTTCAAGAGCTTCTGATTTTGCTTCAAAACATAGATTTAGGTCATTCTCCTATAGTCATCAATGAATATCATGAGTAATTATTTCCTTAAAACAAATTCGACATGAATTTACTACCATTATCATCCAGTGCTAATGTGTGCATCATTTTGAACCATTGTTCGAAGCTTTTTAAAACTTTCAAGAGCTTTTGATTTTGTTTCAAAGATAGATCTAGGTCCTTTTTCTATAGTCATCAATGAGCACCATGAAGTAATTATTTCCACCAAGAAAAGAGACTAGTATTGGACCACACAAATCATAGTAGAGCAATTGCAATTTTCTTTCAGCTCTCTAGTTTGATTTTTGAAATGGCTTTGTTGATTAGTCAAGATGCATGCTTCACATTTTTTGATTGTTTTGGTTAGAGTTGGCAAACCTACTATGCTACTTTTTTTACATTATTAGAATGTTGTCATAGTTGGTATTCCCAAATTTTGCATGCCACAAAAGACTTGTTGACATTCCTCCAACAAGGTGAACAAAGTTTTGTGAAATTGAAGGCTCAGCTTTGAGTTTCAACAACGTTCCTTCCACAAATCCACTTAAGATAATTACATTATCACATATTCTTTTAATTATTATCCCTCTATCATCCAAGAAAATGGAGTGGCCTTGCTATCGAATGAGCACTAGAGACAATAAATTTCATTTTAGCTGAGGAAAGTATAAGATCCACTTAAGATAATTGCATTATCACATTTTCTTTTAATTATTATCTCTCTATCATCCAAGAAAATGGAGTGGCCTTGCTATTGAATGAGCACTAGAGACAAGAAATTTCATTTTAGTTGAGGAAAGTATAAGACATTGTGGAGAATGAAATTTGGAATTCTTGGTGACTTGAGTCAAAGTGTTCATTTTCCTTCAGGTTGCAGACTTGTTTTGTCTGCTTGGATCACATCTTTCCTCATGAAACTCCTCAAAAAGTCTCTTTGGAAAGTCGCGTTGCTTAGCACTAGTATTAAGGACCCAAGAATCGTACTAGGTTTAATTCACTTTGGCATAATCAAATTCATCTAAGATGGAAATCACACATTCACTTGCAAGGTGAGTCGAATCTGATTTTGAGATTTTCTTCTTTCCCTTATTTTCTTCCTTTTGTTTATGATTGGCCCGGTTTTATCAAATGATGTTTTGCATTCTTGAGACTCATGATTCCTTGCTTTCAACCATCTTTTTGACCAACTAATCAAAAGTGAGTGACTTCAATTCATTTCTTATTTGCAAAAACTAGTGTAACAAGACTTAGACTTGAACAAGACTCAACATATTAAATGAATCATGAAATATAGAGATTTTGATTCTTTGAATGATTTAAAACTTTTATCATGCCCCCTTCAATCAATGAAATTTAAAGACACAATAAACTAATCAAATAGAAGTTACATTGATCACATACATAAGCATACATCAATCACAACTATAAAAGCATGTTTTTGTTGAAAGAAATAACATTTTTAAATATATAAATATTGTCAAGTGGTTTAGGTGTACAAAACTTGTAGATTATGCTATCCATGGCATCAAAAACAAAATCATAATATGGAGTCATGAATTATTGTAAAGTATTGCTGAGCCCAGCATTGCTAGTTCTATGTGGAGTCATGCGCTTGCATCTTAGACAAGCATGCAAATGTTGCTACAGCCATAGAAGTATTACTTAGGATAGGGATAGACTCAAGCAACTAGAAGTATAAATAGAATTCAATTATGTAATGACCTGAGCTCCGGATCATTTGATTTACGATTAATTCCTTACTGGATTGACACAAATTGTCAACCAATATCATTAAGATAAACTGAGTTTCCAAATTATAATAAAAATAAATGAACTTATTACATATAACTTTGCATAATGAATTCTATTGTAGTTCAGTAATGAAAATATAATTAAATAAATATGGTAGCTATTTCTGATTTATCAATTGAAATCATGTCTTAGAATATGTAAGAGGCTTAGACCTCTTCAGTTTGCTATTTCTGAATATAACCATGTATACATGCAATTTATAATGGATGCTATTTCTGACTTTGCTGTTTAAATATGCATCTTTGGTTGGCTGGAAAAGGATTCCCTAGGAGCATTCAGATCCTGAATATTTGTATCTATATCTGCATAAAAACTATTCCATATCGATGATCCCCAACCTAATTCTCACATCCTTCTTATATGCCTTCTCAGGGGATATGTCCTTTGAAAATCTATGTGACTCTTAATATCAAACATATCTTTACACGTGGATCATGTGTCTCTTCAAGATTAATTGTTGTCCTTTACAACTTAACGACAACCTTCCATACACAAATCTCACATATTATTATTGCCTTCTTTTAGATTGTCTTAATCGCTGTATTCGAATGATTGTTAGTTTTTGTAATATGCTCTTCATAATCCAACCGCTATTCTTTAATTTACTTATCATAAGGGTCTCTTTATTAGTGGCTATTACTTTATTTATAATAAGGATTGCTGCTCCCTTCTTCTTAAATACTGATCGCATCTTTATTCTCTAGATACATGTAGCAGCCGAACCACAAGGTAGCGCTAATTAGATAATGGTATAACGGATAACAGTATTGCCTGAAATAATGATAATTAGGCGGCTGAATAGTCTTTCCACGAAGTCATATTGAACGGTGTTGACTCCAGCCTCCTTTCGTTAAACCCAAATACCCAATGGTTGGTGCGATGAAATACCTGAATTACTCAATGACTTCCTTTAATACTTGTTGTGGTCGTATCCATGCAATCACCAATGTAGATGGGACAAAATGGTGGCAGGTGATTGATAAGTGACGCTAGTCTGCAGAAGGAAACAAAAGATGGCAGCGATACAATTGCTAGCTTGATAATGAATGCCATCGACGGCTTAATGCAAGGCGAATAGATAGAAGAGAATACTCAATAAATATATGCGCTAGCATTAGCAAATGAATTAGAGTAATCATCATAGCCGCTTCTCAAAATAATCGTTCTAGTATTCTGAATACTGTGTGAAGACTTAGAGTGGCAGTTTCATACCTTCAAAGACATTTAAAATTCATTCCATTCGAGTCTGAGTAGTAATTAATAATGTTGTCCAATATAATTTGGTTAGCCAGTAATATTCAGAGTTGATTTCTCAGACGGAAAGAATGATATTAGTTCACTTTATTTAACTATTACCTTAGCTTTAGGTAATAATAAATAAATATTATTTAATCCCTCCTTTAATCCTTTTAACTTTTGGATATTAAATATTTCTCCTTCTATATCGAAATTGGGACATTGCAAATTACTTGGTATTTAATTGGGAAAAAGTTGAAAGAATAAAAAAGTGTTGTCTTTCCATTCAACATGGTTCAAATTGATCTTTACTTTTTGCTTTTTATAACTAGAATAGGGGTTTGGTGGGAACACCCTTTGTAGAGGTCAAGGGGCATTGCCTAAATTAAGGCTTTTGAGACCACACAAATCTTCATGGCACATGCCATTTTTCATAATTTTATTGTTTTTAACCAACTTTCAAAAGTCGTCAAAACCCTTCAGAAAATACTTGACTTTCATGCTTTTAAGCTTTTACATTTCAAGTTTTTTTTCCTTTTTTGATTTTCCCGAAGTTAGCCAAGTCTTCCTAGTGAGACTTGCTAGGTACCTAGGTCACGACTGCTTGGGACTTGTTTGGGTTTGTCCGCCATGAGACTCGGCTGTTAGTTTTTATGATCAGATATAAAACTCAGAATTTAATTCAAAAATCAGGCACAATAACACAGCATATACCCTGGGAAAACCCTCCACTTGAGGGAGAAAAACCCAGCAACAATATATCACTTATATATTGAATATCAAATGATGAACTCCTTTACAATGAGGCCAACAATGGGGCCGAACACAGCATCAAAGTGATGTGATATCACTTGAAGACAATACAACACTCTTGATGAATATATCAAACTCCTTCAATGACGCCGATCTGTACTTGAATAAATCTGCACTTGCTTGAACTCGAACTATGAATGATAGAATCAAATAAATCGAATACCATGAGATGAAAGAGCATCTCATATATATACAAGAGAAAGGGAATGGATGTGTCTCTCCAAGTCTTCATGTCGGCCCTCACCAAAAATCGCATCTCCATGATACATAAAGTCGGCCTCCAATGTGAATCGATGTGTCCTCAAAAGGTGGCGGAAAAGATAGGATTGACCTCTTTTAATTATTTGTCAATAATTAAATATTAATTCATATCTTAAGTAAAGCGCCCTTTCATTCATATTGATCTCTTATAAATTTAATAGCCGTTCAGGTTATATTAAATTTAGCCTTAATGTCGTGGCTGGAAGAAGTCGCCCGATGCTGTAATCATCATCGGCGGCAAGTCTAGGTGAGTCTTGTATCTATGGAAAAGACTCCAAATAGGTTGAATATGTGGGAAGAAGAGCTTTTATGAAGTCATATATACATCAATTTTACGATCAGTAGCTTCAATATCATGCTTGATTGTATATTTCTGATACTAGATTGATTGCGAAAAAGAATTGGATATCTAAATCCAAAAATTCTATTCACCAAAATGAGATTTAAATTACATATTTATCAATAATGATCATCTATTTAAATTCTACAAGAAAACAGCTATTTGTAATAACAATATAAATATTATTATTACACATATAACCTAGGATTATGTACATAATATTACACATATCTATATAGACACGGCTAGAGTAGCAATTATTATTATATATACAAATTTATATGTAATAAATAGCTGGCATGATGATGTAAGCTACCTGAACCTTGGATTTGGTTGCATGAAGGCCTCTACCAAGGGTCCAAAACCTCAAGGTGAGTAGCAAACTATAGTCATCGCTAAGTCTATTATTGGTAGGTGCCATCTAACATTTATGGCCAATTTCTGGTTGGGATCCAGGCTCACTAATTCATATTGTGAACCCAAACTTCAAACCTATACTCAAACCTGAAATGGTCACTTGGATTGATCTAATGAGTACTTAGTAATTTATGTCAATGGTTCTTCAATTTTTCTAATGACTAATTCATAATTTGCAAGTTTGAATCTTGATTGTTCTATTCATATTTTAATTTGCATGCTTTAAAATTTAAAATTAAATATTCTTTATAAAAAATGTTTTCCCATGTATTTATATTTATATAATGTCATAACCTTGCTGTCCCAAAAGATGGGGCCCAACTGTAGCCGTCCTATGAATATGTCTCCCTGTCTTGTCATCTTGGAAACTCCATGGAAAATAGGTTTGAAGCAAAATGTTCTGACATCATTAGGGTTCTGCAATTATGTTTCCGAGATACCAAAATCCTCACTTATTGCTCTCTGCGAAAGAGTCTGTTTCTTGTTCTTGTGGTATAAGGTTTTCAACTTTTGTTTGCTTATTTCATGGAATAAATACTTTTGCGAAATTGAGTTCTTTAATCCAATACATTTGTGTTTTACATTGTTTTGTAATGTTTGAAATGTCACAGTCTGTGGATACACTTATGGAGATGTTGAAAGGAGATGGCTATGCTCCTGATATCTTTTGTGTGATACAAGTGATGAGGTAAATCATCTTTTCTAGAACAAAATTTTAGATACATATAGTACATCAGCTTATAGAACACGTACAAATTAAATCCTGGTAGAAGATGTGCTTATGTTTTGGAGACATTTATCAATGACTGTTTACATGCATGTTTAGGTTAAGCTCTGAAAAATTGTTATAATTTGCTTGGATCTTTTGAACTTCTTTAAAAGCAAGTTTAGAGATTCCTAAATTGCTTAATACTCAAGGAATGTCTTTAAAATGTTGTTTGAATGTTGTGTAGTTTAGTTTGATAGCATTTCCATGCTATTTAGTTTTCTTGCTGGACTTTCAAGTTATATTTTCTATAGTTGGCTGAAGTAAAATTTCAACAAAGCATAAAGAGCAGTTAATTCTGCCAAGCATATTTTTTTGGGATTTTATTGTAATTACTGACTCAATTGTTAAGAGTGTTACTGGCTAGCCAAATCTTTTCTTATACTTGTGGATGTTGAAGCCTATATGAATCTTTCTTGGTTTCTTTTTATGATCTTTCGTCCTTATCTATCTTACCTAGATTTTCAGGACTCAGTTGCATGGGTGGGCTGTCCTTGTATGTTTGTTTTGTTGATTCTTTCTTGGAGATGTGTTCGTTACTCCTGCTGGGGAATTTAACCATTGTATTTCTCTGCTGTTTATTTGGTCATATCTGTTCACTAGTAGATTAATAAATTCATTTGGCCATATTTATAATTTATATAAAAACTGGAAAAATAACCATTTCATTTATCTGTAAGGTTCCTTTAATGTGGAAACAATTGGTTTCCCTTTTAAGATCCTATAATTCTTGGTCAATATCTACAAGAACTAGATCAATGAAGTAGTTTCTTTCAAGTTCCAACAATTTATAGAGTAGTAATATACGTCTTTCATGATAAACACGAGTTGACCAAGTTTCCATAATTTAGATTTCCCAAGACGACATAATTGGCCTCCTGCCAACTTTTTCTGGCTTTGTCTTTGTCAGCTATATGTTTCCTTGAGGGGGCCTCACATGACTATTTGTACATAGCTTTTATGATTCAAGGTTCAAGTGTTTCAGGTTCACACTGTTCTGTTGAAGCTTCTTTAGTTCATGGTACATTGCACCTTGTCGTAGTCTAGGTTAATTTTACCATTTGAGTCCCATTCACCTATGTTTGTTCATTTGTGGACATTTGTATGATTTCTTTTTTGTCTTTCTTTGTTATGCTTGGTGGTGATACGTTTTCCTTCAATGATGCTCAACATTTTAAAGGAATGCAAGTAAGGGCATTAACACTTCATATATCTTTACAACTCATTCCCATCCTATAGGTAAGGCTTGCAATGTTTCCTTTATCAACCTTTTCTTTGCTTGCAAGTGATTGTAGTTAATCATAATCCTGTATCAAATGTAGGGGAATAGAGGCAAATGATAATGCCAATTATTAATTCCCTCTTAGAGATGTGTTGGACAGGGTAACGGATCTGCCAAAGCTGCTGCTATACAAAGGGTTTTACTCAGTGGTAGAGTACCTTTTTCTTTAGGTGAACATAACATTGGAAAATTTGGGAAATTAATACAAGTCACAGATTGAATTTGTCATTATGTGGGCATGGCACATAATCAAGTAGATAAGTTGGCTATTGCATAAATTCAAATACCACATATAAGTGTTGAGAATACTAAACTCATCGTCAACTATCAAGCTTGGTTAGTGTGAATGAAGGGATGATAATTAATTAAAAAAAGGCAATAGTATGCATATAGACCTATGCTCCCCCAAGTTTCGGGGATGGGGACGGTAGGGGACAACAAGATGTGTTCGCACGGGTACTTTTGGGCCATTTTTTAGGGGACGACTATTGAAAAAATAGGGAAATTTTTAAAAATATAGAGAAATTTCAAATATTCATATCATAACATTGATAAAGCATTCATCATAGACATTGTAGAAGATTAATACATAACATTAGACTTGAATTGAGATTTCACATGAGAAATTTGTAATGTCCCCCATTTTGGCCATATGCTCTTCATTTGATTTAGCCTATTTCCAGAATCAGTAGGCTACTCAGTTGTGCTAAATCTAGGGTTTCCATTTTCAGTAAGTCCTGCTTCCAGCTCAGTTCAGTTTTCTGTGAGTTTTGTTGTGGATTTACTATTTATAGTAGTTGGCTATTTTTAGTAAGTCATTTTGTGGCAGTGGCATCGGCATCAGTTCAACTCAAGTCATCTTGTCCTTCTTCAGTTTCAGTTTGGTTTGGTTATCTCCATGGATTAAGTTTTATACTTAGTCATTTTTATGTTTCTCAGTTGTACCCCCACGCCTAGGAATGATCACTTCATGTTGTTTTTAAAAGTCATTAAGGGGTCAATGGTGCATTTAATGAATTATTAAATGCTTTATTGTTGCAAAGTGAAGTTGGACCCAAAAGAGGTTGATTAATATTTTAGTTTTCAAAAGTGAAATGCATAAAATTAAGTCCCTTTTTGGAAGTTGAAGTGTTTCAACTTCTTGGAATTTGAAAGTCTCTTGTTGCTTCATTTGCCAACTGAAGCCTATATATTGATATTTTATGATGAGCTGATGATGCATATTTTTTAAGAGCAAAGTTATGCTGCTGGAATGAATCCAGAACCTGGCTAACGGGAAGCTTAGCAAATTGACTCCATTCTTCAGGCCTGAAACTATGGTTCCCTAGATGGTGGATTGTGTTACAAAATCCAATGTTGTTGTGTATTAATCAAGAGGAACGAGAGTTCCTTATATAGATTACAAGAGACGATATTTCTAAAAGAAACAATCGTTAAGTTAGAAAAAGCAAAAGCAACGAGATGACCATTATGACATAAATAGAAATATATTATTCTAATACCCTCCCTTAATGGTCATCATTCTAACTACCCAGAAAGAATAGAGAAGGGTACCCCCTTCTTCTCAGAACGTTGCTGCAACAAAAGACAAGAGCCTGCCATTGACTCTGCCACTTGAGATGAGTCTGCCACCAACCCTCCCAGAAACTGCAGAACTTCTAGAAATAACAACACCAACAGTCCAACCTGAAGTTGGAGAACTGTCCCTCCCTGTAACCAGAGACATACATAGAACAACTGCTACGATTTTGAGGAAAAAT
>VDFB02059966.1:0-102335 GCA_007258455.2 Sequoia sempervirens
ATTTGAATTAAAGGGGCCAATTAAGCTCAATTAATTAAGGGAGACCTAAACTTAATGCGAATACGTAAAATACATATTACAACACTAAATTAAGGCATCATTAAGTTCATTTTAGTATTAATTCCTAATTAGGTGTGAAAATGTAAAGGGATACATTTTTCTACACTACAATGGGATATTTTATATTCCTCAAATTCACCAAGTATTTGAAGGATGGGGGACAACCACTTCCTAAGATTCCAATTTGACATCCAACCTTACCTGATTGTATTGATAGTTATTAATGAGTCACCTTCCAAGTGCATTTTCCTTAGATTCTCTTTTTTTGCCCACTCTAGACCAATCAACGCAGCCTTGAACTCTGCTTCATTGTTAGTGCCAACCCCCAAAGGTGTAGATTTGTGTAAGATGAAATCCCCATGGTGGTCTCTGATCACACACCCAACACCACTTATCCTCAGATTACCTCTAGCCGCCCTATCGAAGTTCACCTTCACCCACCCCTCCTCTAGTGCACTCCACTTCACACCCACCCTTAGATTATTGTAAGGATGATCCCCCAGAGTCCCATTAATGTGAGACTTGTATAAATTTGAAAATATAGGTGCAAGTGGAGATTTTTGAATTATAGGAGGGAATTTGAAATTGCATTCATGGAATTAATGGTAGAAGTGATATGAATTGGGCTAGATATGGTACATATAAATTTGATTTGAGAGGTAAGAAATTCAGGTTGGCAATATTATTTATAGTGTGATTTGAAAGCCAATAGTGGCATGGTATGATGGCTAAGTTGTGGTGCTATTCTTGCCATCAAGGTTCAAATCCCATTGAGGGTTTAATTGTTGAATGTTTAAATTGGGGATGAGGTCCCCCATTTGTGACCTCACTGGTTCATAGCTCCGGGTCAAAAGCGTTTACCCCTTAAAAAAAAATAGTGTGATTTAAAGGTGATTTTAAAAATTTGAAATTGTTTTTTATTTTAATATTTTTTTAGGATTAATTAAATATCATGTATAATTATGTAATATGGTTGAAATAATTAGTCATTCTTTTGAAAAATTATATTGCATAGTGAGCTTAAGAGTTCGTTTTTAATTTTTGTAGGTAAATTTCCAGAAATATTGGTATAGATGGACATGGTGGAACAATAAGTTTGTCAATAAGAGATGAATAATGGAACTTTTTTTATGTAATATGTTCAAATGTATTTCCATTTCCAAGTTGGTCAGTTGTCAAATGTATGGAGGTTGAAATTTAAATGGGTTATGTACATGTCAACTTAGTTTTAATGTATTAAAGCATATATTGTGGAAATAAATATATCTATTTGCATTCATCTAATTTTGGGAAGGTGACAAATATTTACTCTATCATTGATAGAACATTTTTTACAAAACAAATTGGATCTTATATTGTTTTTAAGTGGGACATAGGCTGTAGTTCCTACCCCTCGACAGAAGCTCTCGGTCTACCATGAGGTCCTCTCCCTTGATCTAAATTCATAATAGAAAATCTATGAATAAACAAAACCATAAAAGATAATCAAGATTAATTCTTATGATCTATTTAATTTGTTGTTGATGAGTTTAACTCATGATCTGGTGAACGTCATTAAAAACTTTCGTTGTTGGGTGATCGTCTTGTGAACCTTTGTATTCAGGACGAACTCACCTCGATGAAATCGAATAGAGTAAAACACAAATGGTACGTTTCAAACCAAGCCAAAATTCAAGCACGACTTGAGCGTTTCTCAACGAGAGCGCGATCTTCTGGAACCCATTTCAGTTAATTGGGTACACTGATAACTCCTAGCCAAGTCAAAAGAAAACCCAACTTTTCTTCTTGACATGGGGATGGGCATTGCTGCGAAGGGAAGCTCAGGAGGCATCTCAGTTGGAAACACACTGAAATTCTCTCCTGTTCAAAATCCTGTTAACAAATGTTTGCGGGTACCTGCATTTCGCACTCCACGAAATCCTCTTTTTAAGTCTTTTAATCCCATTACGAGGAGGGCATTGATTCCTATTGCCAGCGTGAATAATTTTGACGTTTTCGGAGCTAAAGGGTATGCTTGTTTTATTTTTGAAGTTAAGTTTAGGTGTTTTATGGATTCTCTCCCCGATTATTTCTGCAGCATGTCCTACAGATTGAATTGTCTGCCTTCTTTGATACATTGTAGATGTTTTGCAATTTTAAAATCAAAGTATTTGAATACAATTCCTTTTGCTTAGGAGATCATCACCTGGACCTTTGTATTCAGGAAAGAAAAACAAAGTACTCCCCTCAATAATATCGACAATAATAAAAGAACAATGATATGTTTCTAACCAAGCCAAAATTCAAGGACTACTTGGGCATTCCTCAGCAAAAGCGTGATTTACTGGCACCAAGATCAGGCACCAAGATCAGTTGATTGCGTGCATTGCTCAAAAGATAATCCAACTTGTCCTTTTGACATGGCGATGTGCATTGCCGTGAAGGTAAGTTTGGGAGGCATCTCAGTTCGGAGCACACTTAAAAGCCTCCCGTGTTCAAAATCCTGTTTAAAAATGTTAAGAGGGTACCTGCATCTCTATCCACAAAATCCTCTTTCTAAGTCTTCTAATCCCATTACGAGGAGGGCATTGATTCCAATTGCCAGCGTGAATAATTTTGACCTTTTCGTATCTAAAGGGTATACGTGTTTTATTTTGAATTTTAGTTTAGGTGTCTTATGGACAGTCTCCCGAGTATTTCTGCAGCATGTCTTACAGATTGAATTATCTGCCTTCAGCTTGATACATTGCAGATGTTTTACAATGCTAAAATCAGAGATGAAGGAAAATCGTGGGCTACTTTCTTAGAGAATAGATTCTGGGCGGCAATTTATATTGGCCTTGGAAAATATCTACATGATGCGAAATGCTTTTTTCTTTTCTTTTCCTTTTTATATTAATTTTGTCTTCAATGCTTCATCCAATCTACGGACACATTTGAATTCGGTTAGAATTGAGCGCCTGCAGCATAACTTATGATGGGGAATTCTGCTAGGGTTAGAAGAGGCGTTGCATTTTAATTAAATACTTCTAAATAATCATTAATTGCAATAGAAATTCAATAAAGATAGCCTGGTTTTAGTCTAAGTTATACAGCCTTATTGAGATAAAACAGCTTCGCAGTCACCTTTAGGACTGAAGAATCTGTTGAAAATTACCAAAATCAGAAATCCGGAGAGTTTTTTATGAGTTGCGGGAGACGTCCGCTCTTAGAAAATTGGACTAAAGGTCAACTCATCTTGAGTGATGTACGGTCATTGTTAGGATTAAGGCCGCATTACATAGAGAGGGTTCTTTGTGATGTCCTGGACGTCCGAGGAACTTGGGGATTTGGAAGGGATGACCCCCTTATATTCCCCTTCCCCGTGGACAATCTCCTCCATTTGGTTCACAGAAATAGAAAAAAGTAACTTTAAATGAAATAAATGCTCAAAATCCACAAAAAAAGGTAGAAGGGGGAGAATTCCCTGTCATGTCCCGAACTTTTCAAACTAAAATTTGGAGGGAAATAGTTAAAGTGTTTTTAAACACTATTTTAATAATAATAAAATTTAAATTATAAATAATATTTAAAATTTAATTTGGCCGACCCCTTATGGTTGGCGCTAAGAATAGTATTTGAATTTAATCATGTTTTGGCCACTCCTTTGGTTGGCATTATATTTATGTGGAATCATTTGCATTATGAGATCATCTTGGGATGGAATCATAAACGATCTGATCAGTAGGGGTGATAATCTCTGCTTGATCACTCTTCAGGTAAGACGAAAACCTTACCTGAGGTTTATGATCCTGTGCCATTTCTGCAATTCATATGACTCACATCATCACTGGCAGGTTGGCAACTGGAGTTTGATCACAGGAATACACCTACTGTAAGGTTCATGTGATTGAAGGATAGTACTGGGCAAGATAGCGGTTAATCATTGGTGGTCGAGCCATAGGCTCTGGCCACACCTTTTCATCCTCACACCACTTCAGAATTGTGTGGCCCTGGAGAAGCATTCACAAATTCTCACATCGCTCAGTCCCACAACAACATCAAGCTACAAAGTACCTGGGTGGGCCTCCTCATCAGTTGATTGCCGCGCTACTGCTAAGGATGCAACTATCATGCCATCTCTCCACTATTGGTATCTTGTCACTTCACAAGTTCAATGCACTTGATTCACTCGACCTAATCATTTCACAAGAGCTCGATCACTCTAGTTTAGGCGCCTGGCAACAACGGGAGAATCCATCAATTATTCTGCTCAACAGTCCTATGCGAGACCATTTTCACGATTGGGTGTTTGCCGGAATCCATCACCAATTGCAGCTGCATTCACAATAACTTCTTGAATGATCTGTATGTAGTCTGCGACCATCTATCCCTGGTAGTTAACTGTATACGGACGCATTGGGAGTGCTAGGATCCTAGTTAGAAGAATCCGAGCATAACAATTCTATGTTAGTAACTATTCATATGTAACCAGATTTTGATTTTAATACAAAGACACTGTCATTGTCATCTTTTGTTTGTGCGTGGCTTTCATACATCGCTGTTTTGGTTTTTTCTATTAGTTCGTGGCATCTTCCAGACTCTGTGTTTGCAACACTTTGCTATAGTTTGCATCTGGGCACATTGCTGCCCATACTCTGTTATTGTTTTGCTATCAGTGCTTGGCTTCTTACAGTGGTATTAGAGCCTCAGACCTCGCCAGCCTGAGGGTATTTTATGCAACCAAGTCAAAGAGATTAGCGAGCCATTGAGAGGGAAAGAAGGAAGGAAAAAACTCAGTCATCCGAAATATGAGGCAGAGGTAAGAAGATGGCTGATAGGGATGAGCAATGGGAGACCTTCCTGAGGCAAATGGCTCAAATGTAGGAGCAAATGGGCAAACAACAGGAACAAACATCACAAATGATGAGCATGATGATGCAGACCATGAATACCATAACTAACACTTTTAGATCTACGCCAAATAATGGCCCAAAAGGCAGCCATTCCAATCAAAATGGATCTGAAACTTAGAGTAAGAAAGCCACCCGCTCCACACAACCATCATTCCTGCCCAAGAATGGACCTACCAATGGAGGAGAAGAGTAGAGACTTGCTGAAGGTGATGTCAATGCAAGCATAGATGCCTATGCACAAATTGATCTAGATGTGAGAAGTCAAATTCCATTCATTCAGTTTCACAATGCAAGGAATGGATCAAAAGGAGGGCAATCAACATATTATTCCAATAGAGATCTGCAGCATAGAGTGAGCAAGTTGACTCTCCCAACTTTTGATGGTTTAGGGAAAGTGACAGCACGAGCATGGGTTCGAAAGTTAGACACATACTTTTCACTCAGCCCAATGCCCGAAGATGAAGCAGTCAAGTTTGCCATTCTGCATTTGGAGGGAATAGCACATGAATGGTGGCATCATGGAATCGTGACGCAAGGGTTTAATCTTGTCACTACATATGCTGATTTCACACAAAAGCTCATAGAAAGGTTTGACTGAAGAGATTCAGAAAGATACTTCAAGGAATTAATGCGTCTAAGGCAACAAGGGACTGTAGATGATTATGTGGCAGAATTTCAAAGGCTTGCTATTATGGTCCCAGATGTGACAGATAGAAGACTCATGTTCTTGTTCATTGAGGGGCTATCAAAATCCTTCTGTGGATTGGTGAGGGCTTTAGAGCCAACATCATTGGAAGAGGCTATCCAAAGAGCCTTAAACCTTGAAGACTCAACCATAAAGAATAAACCTATGATCAAGAGCACTCCAATAGGCCAGCAAAGGAAACCATTCCACAAAGCTACTCATTCGCTTAAGATTCTTCCTCCAAGGCCTAGCGGAACGGACGTGTCTAAGAATGAGCTCCGTTGGAGAAACTTATGCTTCCATTGCAAGGAGCCTTGGGATCGAAGCCATAGATGTTTGGGAAAAGGCCAAATCCACTATATTGAGGTAGTTTCCAATGATGAAGTAGAAGAAGGTGAAACCGAGGAAGCTACTAATGAGGATGAGCAAGAGATAACCATGGAAGGAGGCACCCTTGCAGCACTTTCAGGAGCACCACAATACCATTCTCTCTGTGTCAGAGGGGTTCTTCAAGGATAGAGAGTGATAGTATTGATAGGTAGTGGAGCAACTCATAATTCCATTGACAAGAGGACCGTAGCCAAGATGGGTTTGGAGGCAGAAACCTTTGAAGGATTTGATGTATCAGCCATAGGAGGTAACATTCTCTCTTGCACCCATTGGATTCAACAAATGGAGTTGATCCTAGGGGGACACAGGGTGCGAGACGATTTCTACATGGTTGACATTGGCAATATAAATGTGGTCTTGTGGATACAATGGTTGCATTCGCTCGGGGTGTACACCACCAACTACCAGACCATGGAGTTGAAGTTCAAACACGATGGGAAAGAGATCATCCTTGAGGCCTATCCAAGGGTGGTCCAATAGTAGTTTCAGCTAAGAGGATGGGGAGATCTTTCCGTAGAGATGAGGTGGCTTGGGCAGCAGAGTGTTTGATCACAGATACCAGTCCCCCAAAGGAAGGAAGAACCTACCTCATTGACATCCAGTCCATCCTAGACAAGAAGTGCAAGGTATTTCGAGAAATCCCTTCCGAATTGCCACCTGATAGAGGATTCCAGCATGTGATTGAGCTTGAGGAGGGAGCCAAGCCTGTCATCACCAGTCCCTATTGGCATCCTAGGATGTACAAAGAGGAAATTGAGAAGGCAATCAAGGCCAAGATGTACAAAGAGGAAATTGAGAAGGCAGTCAAGGAGTTGTTGGACATGGGACACAGCCATCCAAGCTCTAGCCCTTTTGCTTCATCTGTAGTGTTGGTTAAGAAGAAGGATGTGACGTTGAGGATGTGCATTGATTATAGAGCACTCAACAAGAAGGCAATCAAGAACTGCTACCCCATTCCTAGGGTTGATGAGTTGATAGATGAGCTCCATGGTGCAGTATATTTCTCCAAGATTGATTTGCGCTCAGGATACCACCAAATCAGAGTGAGGGAGGAGGATGTGCATAAGACGGCTTTTAGGTGTCACTATGGGTACTATGAGTTCTTGGTTATGCCATTCGAGTTGACCAATGCCCCAACGACCTTCTAGTCATGTATGAATCAGGGATTCATTCTACAATTGAGGAAATTTGTTTTGGTTTTCTTTGATGACTTCTTGATTTACAGTAGGACATGGGTGGATCATTTGAAGCATATAGAGGAGGTGCTTGACATTCTTGAGCGCCATTCATTTTATGCCAAGATGTCAAAGTGTGAGTTTGGGATGATTGAGATTCTGTATTTGGGGCATAAGATTAGTGCTCAAGGGGTTAGTGTTGATGAGGAGAGGATCAAGGCAATTCGGGATTGGCCTAGGCCCAAGAACTTGTCATAGTTGAGAGGATTTGTGGGCTTATGCAGCTATTACAGGAGGTTTGTGAGAGGTTTTTCACAACTTGCAGCTCCATTAACCAACTTGACAAAAGAAGGGGCATTCTCTTAGAGCCCTATAGCGCAACAAACTTTTGATAAGCTTAAGGAGGTAATGAGCTCATGCCCTGTTTTGGCTATTCCAGATTTCTCACTTCCTTTTGTACTTGAATGTGATTCTTCAGGAGAGGGAAGTGGAGCAATTTTGATGTAGAATAAGCATCCTATAGCATATGAGAGTAGGAAGCTCAAAGATTCAGAGAAAATCTTCTCTATTTATGACAAGGAGATGCTAGCTAGGATGCATGCCCTTGCCAAATTCAGACAGTACTTGATAGTACTTGGTTTGTGGCAAATTTGTGGTAAAGACGGATCATAACAGCCTCAAGTTCTTCCTCAATCAATATGATTTGAATGATAGACAACAAAAATGGGTAAGCAAGCTCCAAGCCTATGATTTTGATATTGAATATGTGAAAGGAAAGAACGATGTGGTGGGTGATGCACTCTCTAGGAAGCCTTATTTCTGCTCTATGTTTGATATATTTGCTGATTGGAGGGTTGCCATAACAGCCGAATATGCCAAAGATTCCTTTGCTATTGATATTCTGGATGGAAAGTCACTTGATGATAGATACAAAGTGATTGAAAACCTTATCCTCTACAAGGAATGGGTGTATTTTGTACTAAATTCCAAGGTCAAGGAGAGGATTATAAGAGCTTGTCATGACACACCTCTTGCTGGTCATTTGGGCTTCTACAAGACATACAAGCAAATAAGGGAACGTTTTTCATGGAAGGGACTAAAGAATGATATATTACAGCATGTTAGAGAGTGTTTGGTGTGCCAACAAAATAAGGCCGAGCATGTCTTACCGGCTGGTTTGTTGCACCCCCTACCCATTCCAAATCAGAAATGGGAAAGCATCTCCATGGATTTCATTACCGGACTACCTAAGGTACAAGGTAAGGATTGTATTTATGTGGTGGTTGATAGACTTACAAAGTATGCCCATTTTCATGCCATTACTTCAGAATTTAAGGCTCCTCAAGTTGCTGATCTGGTTTTTAGAGAGATATTTAGACTCCACGGGTTGCCCAAGAACATTGTAAGTGACAGGGACAACAAGTTTATCAGTTTATTTTGGCAAGAACTCTTTCGTTTGGCTCACACAGAATTGACTTTAAGCACTAGCTACCACCCTCAAACGGATGGACAAACTGAAATAGTGAATAAATGGATTAAAGGGTACCTAAGGAACTATGTTATAGGGCAACAATCAGCTTGGGTGAAGTGGTTACATCTAGGGGAATTTTGCTACAATACCACATATCATATGTCCATTGGTATGTCTCCTTTCAAAGAACTTTATGGATATGATGCCACTTCTTTCAGGGATTTGATTCTTGCAGATAGTAGAGTGCCAGGTGCTAGGGACATGGTGCAACAAAAAGTGGATATCATGAATGCACTCAAGGAGAACTTACAGCGTGCCCAAAACCAGCAGAAAATGTATGCAGATCAGCATAGGATTGAGAGGGTCTTTGAGATTGGTGATATGGTTTACCTCAGATTGCAGCCCTACCGACAATCCACCCTTAAAGGGAATGGAGCAGAGAAGCTGAAACCTCGATTTTATGGCCCCTACAAGCTCCTAAGAAGGATAGGTGAAGTTGCATATGAGTTGGAACTTCCCAAGGACAAAAGAATTCATAATATTTTTCATGTGTCATGCTTGAAAAGGGTACTTGGACAGCAGATTGCACCTTCAGTAGAACTGCCCCCTCTTGATGACGAAGGCAAGTTGATACTCGAGCCCAAGACAATTTTGGATGTGAGGGAGAAAAGGCTGCAAAACAAGGTCATTCCAGAATACTTGGTGAAATGAAAGCATCTTCCAATTGAAGATGCAACTTGAGAAGGTGTGGAGATCTTTGAGCACCCTAACTTGAGGTTGCTTGAAGACAAGCAACAATTTGGAGGAGGGGACTGTCATGTCCTGAACTTTTCAAACTAAAATTTGGAGGGAAATAATTAAAAGTGTTTCTAAACACTATCTTAATAATAATAAAATTTAAATTATAAATAATATTTAAAATTTAAATTATAAATAATGCTTAAAATTTAATCTAGCCGACCCCTTATGGTTGGCGCTAAGAATAGTATTTGAATTTAATCATGTTTTGGCTGACTCCTTTGGTTGGTGTTATATTTATGTGGGATCATTTGCATTATGAGATCTTGGAATGGAATCATAAACGATCTGATCAGTAGGGGCGATAATCTCTGCTTGATCACTCTTTAGGTAAGACAAAAACCTTACTTGAGGTTTATGATCCCGTGCCATTTTTGCAATTCATCTGACTCACATCATCATTGTTAGGTTGGCGACTGGAGTTTGATCGTGGGAATACACCTACTATAAGGTTCATGCGATTGAAGGATAGTACTGGGTAAGACAGTGGTTAATTGTTGGTGGCTGAGCCATAGGCTTTGGCCACACCTTCACATCCTCATGCCACTTCATAATTGTGCAGCCTTGGAGAAGCATTCGCAAACTCTCACATTGCTTAGTCGCACTACCAACATCAAGCTATAGGGTACCTGGGCAGGCCTCCTCATCAGTTGATCGCTGCGCCATTGCTAAGGGCATGACTAGAGTGAAAAGAGTAAAGTTGCATATTGGTTGTTGTAATGTCCCTCTTGTAACAACCCTCTTTTTAATACTCAAGTAATCCTAAGAATTTACTAGAAGGTAAATAAACTTAGTAAACATGAGAGAGAATTTTTTTTTTTTTATCATTTGCATAAGCACAAGAATAAAGTATAACTTTTCCAGATAAAATTCAAACTTGAATTCACATGTAATCATAACTAGAATCAAGATAATTCCTTACAATATTCATTTATATCACATAAGATACACTTAGCATAAAGAATAGTTTTACCTCATAGGTTTTGACTATCGTAAGCCAGAACATGGAGTTCACTGCATCTGGAATGTTGATCTCTATCTTCACAAGCCTTAGAGAGTCTACTATTTTAGAGGGAGAGCATCATCCGAGTGCTTTTCCTCCAACCATGGACTCATGTGGTCCCCCGCGCACTTCCTATCTAGAAGTGACCCGGCCCTTCTCGAAGAGTATAGATATAAGGAACTGTCAAGTTTCTCCATTTGAGTCCTAGGGATGTGTCCTACAAAACTGAATCGACCATACAATTCTAGATCCCTTCTAGCTAAGTATGATCATTCTGATTGGTTATGCCATCTAGACACTCACCTCTGACTCGTCTTGGAACTGTCTCATCCTATAGTTTACTTACTTTATTTGGTACTCTAGACACAAACTAGTCTGTATAGAAAATCCATTTTAGCTAATCTGACTTAGAACTAATCCTTAATCTAGGATATTGATTCAATGTAAAAATTTAGGTATTTCAAACCTTTTAAAAGTCCCTTATTGCATCCTTGCAATATCAAGGGTTTATGACTTCCTGTCATTTTACTCTCAAGACTCAATACCCAAACATCTTTGATGCATTACATCGAGTTTCGACATTACCATAGAATCTCGTAAGGTATAATAAAGACTTCACGTCTTGTTCTATGTTTTCCTCAACCTTTCATTGTCAGTCAACATATATATATATATACATTGTCATATTTGACATAAGAGTTATAGATTTCATATGTCCTCCTTATTTCAATACTAGGGTTTATCTTTTCTAACCCAATACATGGAATATCAACATCCTTGTACTTCCAAAGGTAATAACATAAGTGTAACGGATCATAAGAACAAAATGCTTCTAGTCTTTCCTAGACTACTTGGCATTGTTTGAGTTCAGATTTTATGTACCTGAATTAACATAGTATTCAAGGTATCCCTTCATGAATATAATATCTAAGAGAATACTATCATTTCATAACAATAGTCTTGGTCTAAGTCAATCTTTCAACCCTTAAAGGGTTTGATTTATAAAAGATAATAATCTATTTTTGACCCCTTGGTCTATTTGAGTCTATTGACTTTCAACATAGGTTAAGTTATGAACTCGTAAACAACTTCCTTATCAGTTAATCATAATAGTTTACCACCATCATATTGAATTGAGTTACAAATCTCTCCTTATGTACCACCCTGGGGTTAATCATTCTAATGATACCCAATCTTGGGCTATCTATGTCTTTTGTGCTCTCAACACTAACATAAGTTCTAATGAACAAGAACTATGAGATTTATATCCTTGCATTGTCCAGTTTACTCTCTCTCCCGAGATAACATAACATAAGTAATAGTTATTAATCAAAAGGCTATCTAAATGTCCACATCACTGGCTCGCCTATTCTCTTGGAATAGTTTTACAAATTGATTAAAACAAAAGGTGGAATAGTATATTGCCAAAATTTGAGCAGCTTATCATCGTGCCCATCACAAGGTTGCATTGAATAAACAACATAATTTACCATTTAACCTTAATTGACCCCCTCTTCTTCTTTTTTTAAGGAATACCGATTTGGTCCTTCCAATCTCTAGTATTTGTATTATTTCCCTTTTGAGAATGCATGTTCAGTAAACTGAACAAAAGATTACATAGACTCATCCTTTCTTTCTTGTAATCAGATTGGTTAAATATAACTCCAATATAATGCTTTTCTATTTTAGACTATATCATAATATTTTATCTAAAACACCCATAATAAACTCTTTTCATGCAAGGGTATCATACATTAAGGATAGAGAGAAACATGCCTGCATAGTGGTGCCAATTTGCACTCTTTTATCAACGATGCTAACACCAAGCTTGTGAAAAAGAATTAGAATGATAACCTCTTCTATTCTTTCGTCGGACCTAAGCAAGGGTCAAACTTTTGCAGGTATCTCTTAGCACCGATTGTTGGCAGTTCATGGAACTTCTACACAAAGTCGTAGTGTTGGTTCATTGCTTCCTATTTGACAACAGAGGTATTGTATACCACGATGAGGAAAAAGATCTCAATGCCATGAGTTTGGGATGTCATCTGCATTTGAATTTGCTTTTGTAAGCCTTTTAACAATTCTTATTATGTGTATCCTTCAATCCTTGCATTCTGTGAGACGACATCTCTTCAAGGTAATATATTTCAATCATTCACGTATTCTCTAAGCTTCTGCTTTCTACATGCATGCCTCTCAATACTGTTAATACAAAACTTCCTTCGAAAGGTGCCTTGATGCGTGGACCTATGATATTGTTGTTTAATAGCATCACACTAATCTATGCGTGCGCCCTTCTCCCATTTCTAGGTGAGCTTCAAATGTTTTCCAATCCACAAAGAATGAGATTATCTCTTCTTTCTCTGGAATGTTGCAGACCTCCCTCAAAACTCTGCTACAGGTTTCATGTACGCAGCGGTAGCTATCATTTGTTTTCTTCCTGCTGCCTTTTGTTTTCTTAATTTAATATCAGATTTCCCTTTATAAGCACCTCTATTTGCAGATTAGAATGGGTGTATACTCCCCCCCTTCTTTTCCACTCCGTTCAAGATAGTTAAAAACTATCCCACCCCCCTTTTTCCATCTCCAAGAGGCGTACAAATATCCTCGTATTAGGATGAGGAAGATTAGTTACCAAAAGCGGTTAAAGAATCGGTTGCCAAGAATTGGTTAATCCGTTCCAACTGTCATCTCCTTTCATATCAACGTGGTCCAAACTTTTACCTTCAACCTACATGACAACGTGGGTCTGCTACTAGGCACAAAAAATAATGGACAGTTATAAGATAGTTGCAAAAGTTAGTTGCGAAGAAATCAATTCTTTGGTACTTAGCTAGACACCAAAACATACAGAACTCCATCGACCTTGCCATTGCAAGAGTTGGTTATTAAAACAATTATGACAACGATTACATTTACTCGCAACGTCTAATGCCTCCAAGGGAACTTGATTTCAATAATGCTAAAATAGTCTTCAAGATAATAATTATCTCCCGCATGAGAAGGAGGTTTCCACCACGTGGAACCAATAATCTTTCCATAATATACCCGCGCCAAAAGAATTTAAAACAAAAGCCATTACCAAAGATTCTAAAAGTTGAACAATTTCATCAAAGTAATTTAAGAAATATTAACATAATGGGAAAGGTTGACGATATAGGTCGTTACATCGTCTAACTAGCATATTCATCAAATGAATGAATTCAATGATGATCATAAATGATCAACGTCCACATGTAATATCATAATTAGAGTCATTAAGTAAAAACGTTTAAAGGTTGAACGCACATAAATGGCAGTCATTCGAGAATTAAGAGTTGGTAACACAATCCTACATGATCGACGACATTGATCTTTTTGTCGTCTCTCGGTCGTAATCACCCCATAAAACGAACTCAAAGATGATCATCACAATGACTTCCTTTTGCAAGGAATCGGGCTATCATATTAGTTCCCCGACTTATTAAGTCAATTTAAACTATTATCAAGAATATAGACAATAATGAACACCCAATTATGCAAATGAGGTCACAACATAAACTTGTTACGACATGAGAAGCGACATATTCGACAGAAAGTTGTCTCAATCGCAAAACAACTAAAGTTCAACCTCGACGACGTCACTATCCCCAAAACGACTAGGTTGATGTCAAACATCTTGAAATATATTTTAAACGACATCAACAACTTGTTGAGTCAAAAAATTAACTTAGACCAGAAGGGTTGAGTATCACTTACCCGACTCAACTAGGTTCACCAATTTGCACCAATACTAGACCTAAGATGGTGACAACCTGTTCTCTTCCTTGTATCTATACCCCTCTCTCCGATGATGCTCTCCCTCCCTTTATCGGAGGGCGAAAACTTGTTTCCTGAATACAACTTACTATCAACAACACAAGATGAGTGTATCATTAATCATTTCATAATCCTCATGAAATCATCTCCTCTTGACAACTTTTAAACACATGTCAATTTTAGTCAAATAAACATAGCTCATGAAAATATTGATTTTTCCAAACATTTTTCCAAACATCAAATCATCGAATCATGCATAATCATCTACTAATTACTTCAAAAGTAAAAAGTAAAACATAGTTAAAGTTAGGGGTGTAACACCTCTCTTGATTTGCCCTAGAATTTACCTACTGAACACAAATTGCAGCAACTAGGGATAGGATTCGTCTTACCAAATAAAACATCTCTTCAATCATGCAATCTTGGGTTTGAATCTTGCAACCACCACATGAAGGTTTGAATCCTGCAACCACCACATGGAGAATATATATATATGCTTACTTATCAGAGTTAGGCAACTACATCACATCCATAGATGATCAATAATGCAAGCATATTAGGGTTTTGGGGAGAAGGGACATGATGGGTCTGCCCGAAGCCATTTCTACACCAAGCCTAAGAGGGTGTATACCACAACCCTCCCTCTTGGTGGCTTGTATCTACTTTCCCCATCAATGTCTCAACCCCCTAAAGACACTTGCCATCTTGTGGAATTGGGCAGGGGTCGCAAGTGGGCTCTTTTGGTTCTCTGCAGAAGTGCCCTCTGGTCCTAGGAGCCATTACGGTCAACTCTAGAACGACCCTTACTTAGCCTTGTGTACCACTTCATGCCAGGCCCTTCCTACAAGGTGGGTTTCAAACAATCAAGCATATCACATATTCTATATACTATAATATTCTTTTTCATCCATAAGCAATGTGTATACATATGTAAAATAATGATTGGCAGAAAATATCCAATATGCCCCTGAATATATATGTATGTCTGATAATAATGATCTGCTTTGCTGGAATGGATTGGTTTCCCTTTTGTTTGCTGATCTGTATCTTTCTCTCCTTCGATCGATGCCTTAATGTTCAGATGTTGTTGCCTTTCAGATTGAGTACATTTCCTCTCTCCTTGATATGATTGCTTAGTATAAATGAAAATCAAATGACTCAGAATCTATTATCCACATTTATATTAAAGAATCATAATTACTTATAAGACTCAATAATTGCTGCAAGCATCATTATTGCATAATCGTGTGTGTGTGTGTGTGTGTGTGTGTGTGTGTGTATGGAAGACTGATGGGGAGACTGAAATCAATTAGAAATAATTACATATATATATATAACTGATGGGAAGACTGAAATCAATTAGAAATAATTACTTCTAATTATTATAGAAATAATATATATATATATATATATATATATATATGTAATTATTTCTAATTGATTTCAGTCTTCCCATCAGTTTTCCCATAATCATTTAATATGAACTTTTATATATATATATATAATGACACTCTATCTTCTGAATATATCTACTGCTATGCTCAGAGATATATCTCAGATTTCTTATTATTTTTCTCTGCATGATGATTCCTGCAGATCAGTTTGACCTCCTTAATATATATTCTCAAAGAGAGGGAGACACACCTCTTCGTTGGGGATTTTACCTTGCAAGGGATACATCTCTTCACAAATCAAATTCTGCCTTTATAAACTAAATTACCGTTCCTTCAACTGTTGTCTCCCCATTCTTTATCATTTCTATTAACAATATTAATGATTGCCTCTTATGGTTTACTCGCTGCTTTCTTAATCCTTTTCATTTCGAACTTGGGTGTCATTAATACATGAATATCCTTATGATAAAGTTGGCCTCTGACAGCTGATCATGACTTAATTTATTTTCTGATTTCAAAAGGTGTTGGCCCAGGTTGAGAGGAGCTGGCCAGTTATTCGCCATAATATTGGGTGATCAAAGGAGGTCGGCCATAAAGATATATTAATTTAAACTTAATGTCTATTTTAAGGTAGTGTCAAAACCATGAGGGTCAGACAGTATATAGCAAAGATGTTTTGGGCGCTGGTATATTCATTCAGTGGGAGCAAGAAACAGGACATCACAGTTGGCTAACTTGATCTGTAAGGAAGGTTTCCGTAAGCTCACTGAAGATGGGAATAGTATCCTTGATTCAATTTTCTTTAAAGATCCATCTAATACACTAAGGATATGTAAAGTAGTTTTTGGATTATCATTCTTTCTTTTTATTTCTTGAGCTCTATCTTTTGAGTTCCTTTTTCCATTGCCTTTTTGCTTCTTTCCTTTGTGTCTTGTTCTGTTGTTAGTTTGGGAATTGCTTCCCCTCCTTGCTTTTGGCAGTTTCTTTACCTATGTTTTGTTGTTTCCCTGTTTGATGGGTCACCTGGCATTTCTTCTTTTGCTCGGCTCTAGCTGATTGGTTTTATCCTTTCCACTCTTTGCAGGTTTGTCCATTCCATAGTGGAAGTGACTGGCATTAGCTCCTTTTTCCTTTGTGGATTTTGGCATTATTTAAGATGGCTTTTAAGTGTCTTTTTTCACAAAGTCTTGCCTGTTCTCTTGGTGTTTTCCTTAATCTTGAGTTTTACCTGTGAAAAGGATTTACAGGTGCCTATCTTTGGTTTTGGTGGGTTTGCTGCACCTTTCTGTTTGCCATTTTATCTTGCCTGCATTGTCCTTGCACTTCTTTATAGCATGGGATGTTCCTTTGTGCCCCTCCAATGCTTGTCCTTTTGGTGCAGGCTTTTCTTTGGTTCTCTTTGTCTTTCCTGGCCCTGTCCATTGTCATCCATACTGGTTGTAATCCTCTCTCTCTGCTGCAACCACCTCCTGCCACTCTACCCTCGCCTCTGGATCTCCACTCCGCCCTTAGTGCTCTCCTCTTGTTTGCAAAGCCTCTTTGGGTCTCTCCCATCCCTCTCCGGACTCCAAGGTTTTAAGGAGATTTCTGCAAATTGGTGTTTCTCGACTAGATCATTATGCAGGTATTGAGGGCCTGACTCATCCTAGCTCTATTAAGTCTAAGGCAGAGATTGGTCAGAACATCCAGTTCGTGTCTTAAGGCAAGCAAACAGCAAATTTCCAGGATGACTGCCCTGGTAAGAAGCTGAATAGTGCATATCATGATGCTGGAAATTTGGAAGGAGCTCCTTCCAGCAGTTCTAGGCCTTTGCTGAGTAGGGATCAAAGGGAAGTTGCTTCATCTAGTTTTTGTTCCTATGTTAAGGATATGAATGATAATCGGATCAACATTTTCAAGGACCTTCATCACAATAGAATCATGGCCCAAGATCTCACCATTTCCATCATGATCTCCTTGATAACACTAATAGCCATCTGTTTCTGGCCCATCATGCAGCAGAACAGAGGAGATAGCTTCTTGAAGAAGATCACACCGATGCTTCAAACATGGTAAACACCAATCTAGGTGATCTTGAGGATGTTCATGATAGCCTCAACACCTTGTTAATGATTTGGGTGGTTGTGAGAAACAAAATCACCACTGAATTTTTCCGAGTTCAGAGAGTTAGGAACAATTATCACCCTCTACATTTTAAATCAGTGAACTATTTTGATGAGGGTCCTTAAGCTTTTTGCATTCTGTTCTTGCTCAAAGTTTATTTCTAATGTTCTTGGTAGCAAGTCTTGTCTTTGTCTTTGCATCTTTGTAATAATGGCATTTATGCCTTTTTGAAATAAAATTTATAAATTCATCAAAAGAAAACAAAAATAAAAGACCATTATATGTAAGGCGAATTTTCAAAAGAGGGTGATGGATGCTGCACATCTAAGCTTGTTTTAATAGAACAAAAGGATTCCATGATACAATGAGAGGGAAAACCCTAAAATGTGTGTAAATTACCCTAAAGAACTGATTACATCATACTAATCTTTTTTACTTTCCTTATCTACCATTGGGCCTTTATTTCTCATAATTGGCCTATACAGCATAAAGTATTATCACCTGAAGGATTTAGTCATTACAATAGGAAAAAAAGTGAAGTTTGTTGCAAGGGACACAATAGCTGGTGTGGATACCTTAGCAAAAGCCTATCTTATACAAGATTATTTTTGACGGTGAAGGTACTGAATGGGTTCAATTGCTAGACTATGAAAATGTTACATTCAGGTGAAAGGTAGCTCCTAATTTGTGACATTTTATGGTAGCATGTTCCAAGAAGACTCAGAAGGTGGAACTGAAAAATGAAAGATAGATCACGAAATCTTTTTGAATGCAAGGAGAAAGTAGAAAAAAGAGTTCAGAGTGTCTGCCAAATCAATAAGCCCAAGAATCCATTGATGAGTAAGATATAATAAATCTAAAGCGTAGTTGCCTGCAAACTCAGGTTTAGGGATGGGATCCTGTACTTTTATCCACATTCAAATCTCCTGGTGACCATTTAAATATAATATAGCCATGCACTTATTCTATTGTGTCAGGTAAGTATGATCCAAGGGATGATGAATTTGTCAAGAAAGCAGTGGCAACAAATCCTTAGAATGAGGAAGATAAAAGGAAGAATGATTTAGCTGACAACACTGGAAATAATTGGCCAGTGTTTTTATCTAGGGAATAGACCAAGAAGCTTGAATAACTTGAAAATTGATAAGTGAGACCACATCATTTGTAGAAAAGGATAAAGAGAAGGAATTGATAGCAGAAGAAAAATTAACAGATGATGCAAGGAAAAAATGAGAAAGCCCTAAAAAAGGTTAGGTTAGTCAGCTGTTAACTTTTAATGTATTGTATTGGCTACTATTAGTTATATCAGTAAGAGTGAGGCCTTAATCTTTATGCTGAGTTGGATCATTGTTTGCTGCCATTTTCAGCATTGTTTTCAGGTTGAATTATCCAGGTGTAACTTCAAACTTCTTTAGGCATATGTTTTAATTTTGCAAAGGGCTTGTAATCTGTTTGCAGGGCTTTTCCTGATTTTCTCAGCTTTAATATATTTTTATGGAAAGTATCCTCCCCCGAAGCTTGTGCTAGGATAAAATATGGTAACCTATTATTCCTTATCCACAATAGCTTCTTTTTTATTGACTATTAAAGACAATCAAAGAAGACAATTCACTTTGTATTTAATGCTCGTGAATGGTAGAGACATGCCTTACTTGTAAGTGATGGATTTTGTTTCGCATATAATCTCTATGGGTCCTTTCTCTGTAGACCAGTGTAAATATTTTTCAGGGGTCTAAAATTAAGGTATAATGTATGGAAATATGACTTTATTTTGGAGCAGCTTGAATATTGACTCTCAGTTAACCTAATATAACTATCATTGATCATTAGATTCTGGCTACATCTGAAACTATTATTTTCAATTCATCCCCCTTATTTCTTAAACTTAAAATATTGAACTGGAACTGTTAATAGTTTCTATCATCATATGATGAAGGCTTGTTTAGAAACATCCAGGCAAGATAGTAGCCTTCATATGTCAGAAAGGATAGGATGACTAGTCCTTTTCTTTTTTGAATTTGTTAACAACTTCTGTTATGGTAAGAAAAACTCCAATTTCTCTCCAATAATCTTCTTGTTTTGATTGGATATGCAGTATGACTGGAACCTTTGAGCTTGAAATGAAGGTGCGTGACTATGAACTGGATCAGTATGGGGTTGTCAACAATGCAGTTTATGCAAGTTATTGCCAACATTGTAAGAATCCAACTGTAATGCTAAAATATGTAGTGCCCGAGGCAATGTTTGTCAAATTTTCTAGAATCCACAGCTCAAGTTATTTTTTGTATTTGTAATAATGGTTTACCTAATGGATCCATGGAGGAGGTATTCTGAAGTTTCTTCAGCAGGTTCTGCATAGAGATTTTAGAGTTGTTTCACTGTTATATTATCCTATGGAAAATAACATCCTCTGCTACGTTACAGCTTTTGAGGGTGTTTAATATGATTTTTATTCTAAAAAGTATGCTCATGTAAATTAAACCTCACACACTGCCATCTGTCCAAATATATTCTTAAGAAACCTTAGTGACTCCCCAAAACTTCTTGTCCACCATTGCTAGTAAGTTAGTAACAGCTGAAAGCTTTCTTCCAAGAAAATAGCCACTCCAATTTTTGGAATGTTCTGGAATTCGCACTTGGAGTAGTTTATATTTTTTATGGGACCACCTGCACTACACAAATAGGAGCCACAGCCCCTTGCATGGGATCCCTCTGTAAGATGATTGTATATTATATTATTAATTAATTATATAAGTTACTAAAATATAAGCCTTCACACATAGGTTGATTCCAATCCTATAAGTGTTATAGTTCATGACTTCATCCACAAGAAAAAATAATTCACTGACAAAAAACGAATGAGGAATTGCAATCTTGTGTTTTATGTTCTAGAATCTAAACCCTTCTTGGATCTGAGTAAAAAGAAGATTGTTAGTCAAAATTCATAATAAAAATCTGAGGAAAGACATTGGTCATAAAGGAAATTCTTGCTATTAAGATGTGTTCTATGTTACACCGAATTTTGGAATTGTGGATTTGGCAATGGCAGGATACAGGGATTTGGAAACTGGGACAGCTAGGTTCCATTTTGGTTGGGAACTTCAACCATACATGTAAAATAACCAATAGGAAATAGCAAAGGAATAAGGTGATGTTAAATGGAAAAATGAATAAAATACTTGCTACTCTCAATTTTTTGAAATAGAAGTAATGAAAACAAATTCAGAATTCTAAGTTCTTGATTGCTAGATTTCACAATAGCAGATGCTTAATGGAAATGATGAACGTCAGAAAACAAAAAAAAAGAAGTTTTACATAAAGATACTTCTCTTCATTGCTTTGATGGAGATATTCTTAAATTCTAGATTCATATGTATCTTTAGTTCTTGAACATGCATCTTGTGCTTTTTAAGATCATATGGCTATTATTTTTTGTTGTCCAGGTCGCCATGAACTTTGTGAAGCTATTGGTCTGAGCCCAGATGCAATAGCTCGAAGTGGAAATGCACTTGCCTTGTCAGAGCTATCTCTGAAGTACCTTGCACCTCTGAGGGTAAAGTTTTCTTGAGAAATTTTTTTATTTTGACCCAGATAAATCTAAGTGGTTTAATAAATAACGTAACCTGCAGAATATGACTTCGTGCTGAAATTATATTTTCTTGACCCATTTTTTACCAACAATATAACATCATTTTCTTCTTCTTTATTCATCAAATTTACTAACCCTACTAGTAGCTATCCCTTCCATTATTGAAACTATTTATAGTGGACAGATTATTAACATTATATTGATTTGTTTAAAATTCTTTTGGAGTCTCAATTAAAACAAGTTGTATCCCAGTATTTGCACATTGTACATCTTAACTTTCACACCTATTTTATAAACAAATAATTGTTAATATGTTTGTTTGCAAACATGTGCAGCAAACCATACCTAGTAAGTTGCAGATTAAAATAGTGTAAATATGCATTTGTGGGATAACTTACCTCTTGTTTAAGGTGAAGAGATTAAGATTGAAGAATGAAGATCAATCATCTGAAATTGCATCCTCTTATTGGGATCTTCAATGTGTCTACCTATGCCTCAAGCCCAAACGCCATGCAGCTGTTTCCAATCATTCTAGAAGGGACCTGAATTCTGTTAACCAATATACTAACTGCCTCAAAGGTAAAACGTCCCATCTCCTGTTCTCAACTCACAGCCATTAATACTCAACTGGATTCAAAACATTAACATCAAGAGTTTTCAACAAAGGCCCTTATCATTGTGCTCACCAGTGTGACGTTGCCACTTTGACCCAAGTGGATATTGGCACTTAAAAGTGACCAGATTTTCGTTTGCTTCTCCAGTGATGACTGTGTAGCTTTTGCTTGTCCATGGTGGATTATCCAGATCAGCATGTTGGTTAAGATGAAATAAAAAATAAAAAACTCTCCTCACTAATTTTCTTACAATAAATCCAACCCTTTATGAGTCGTAGTCGTATTCCTAGTGGGAAAGACATCCTTATGAATCACAAAGTACTCAAACATATGCCAGATCAACACAAACCTAAAACACAAGGAAAAGTCCACACACAGCAGCTGTGGAGAGCATCCACTACTTTATAACCATAGTGTAGGCATCTTCATTTCAGGTGCTGATCTCACAGCATTTTCCTATGTCTCTGCCTGCTCTGGGATGGATATTAAATGTCCCCAAATCACCAATGCTCAACTGCATCTAAAACCTAACACATTCTTTTTTCATGATCACCCTTCTCCCAAATTGTCATCAATTTTACTCAATAGATTTCTACTCTAAAAACCTTGACTGCCCCTCAATGAATGCCTCTTGGGTAGCTGTCAATGGAGAAAATAATGATGTGCTGGTCTGTAATGCCCACCATGGATTGACAAGGATAGAAGATCTAATTGCAAGGAATGTCTCTGAGCTTGACACCATATTTCAATTGTCCACAGGCCATCAGTTATGTCTGAACCTCTGCATTAGTTGCAACCACCTCTGAAGGTCCTTCCAAATCAACCTTACTGACTAAGGCAATCAAATCTCAGTGGTAATAGACTCAAGAAGAAATTTCAGGCTTATCGTCAAGTCTATAAATGGTAAGGTTCAGTTTTGTGTATGTAAATGTTTGAGAGTGCTTGCTGTCCCTCTGAGGACATAGACTATGAATCTCGTCAGCAAAGAGATGGATAGTATGAAAATTTGACAGTGATGTTTATTTCTTGATAATGAAAGCAAAACATCCATAGAGCTGAGCAAGACTGCTGCTTGGACAATATTGTCAATGACCATTCCCAGGCAAGACGAGGCTGACAACAATGGCAATAGCTCTTTGATCACTGCTCTTTGTTCTCACAATTCCAATTTGATAAACTATCCTAGTCAGCTCACCAAAGTCTGCTCTACCTCTAAGGTTATCTCTAAAAAGAGCTGCAACCAAAATCTTCTTTTCTCCCCACCAAGGGTGAGATCTCTGCTGCCTCTCACCTCACCTGCTGAGCACACTGTTTCTTATCCTGTTGCCCCTAACGTTAGCAGCCTCTTCTGCTTAAATGACAATATGGGCCAAATTGTTTTTTCCTCCATCCAATAAAAAAGCAAACACTCATGCTTAGGATTCCAAGGCTCCCCTGCTGTAAACTTCCACTCAAATGACACTTTAATTTACATTGATTTGGCCAACATCAACTCTACTCTTCATGGTTTGTTAAAAGTACGAGAATAAAAAAACATGGAGAAAGCCAAGGAAATGTGTAGATAATCCTCAGATAACCATGTTAGAGAAAAAGTTGGTCTTCTTTAATGTTTACAACATTCTAAGAAGGAAAAGTTTTTGATAAATCTTCTATGGTAACCCACATGACCTAGGAATGACTTTACTCCAGTGGTATACTGAAGTGCTTCCATTTGTATGATCACCCATATTTTTCTGGGTTGGTCTTTAGTCCAGCTTTGCAAACTATGTGACCAAGTAGTTTTCCCTGGGCTACCATGAAACCACACTTCTTCAGATTCAATGCCAATCTTGTTGCTTTGCACTGTTCCATACATTCTCGGAGAGCCTTCATATGTGTGTCTTGGTCACTATAGATTTACCAGTCGTCCAAGAATGCCTTAAAGTTTCCCACTGACATTATGTTGAATATGTGTAGAATGATTCTTTGGAAAGTTGTCGGAGGATTGGATAGATTGAACGACATCTGGTTGTATGCATACACTCCGTCTTCGACCATGGACATAGTTTTTAATTTGTCCTTTTTGACTATGCTTATATGGTTATAAATAATCTAAGTTACTGATTTGTCCCTAGCAGAGCCCAGATACAATACGGATTTGTGATTCAAATTCGATTCGATACAAATTCGTCTAGGATTCGTTTTTCAGATTGCGGATACGTCCAGGGTACGATGAGTGCTCTATGGATTCGACAAAATCGAATCTAATTCAAACTCGAGCCGAATCCGGCCACCTGAACGCCTAGGACACGAAAAAAGTGGCTTTTTTGCAATTTTTATTTTTTTTTTGATTGAGGAGACAGTTACCTTGACATGCAGAGCTGCATTTCATTTACATAAGCATTTCTGATTTGATGACTAGAAGATATCAGCCGTTACTAATGCTAATGGGACTATAAGTGCTTTTTTCTAATTATTTCGGAGTAATGTGGCCATTTGTATCTTTGGCAGAGCCTGATGGTTTCTTGCCTTCAAGGTGTATTGAATGGTTGTGTTTATGTAATAGTTTCTCCTGATGGGGGCTGATTTGTATTGTCCCCACATTTCAAGTTCCATTGGAACTTCTATTCTTTTTATTTCTTCAATAGTCTTCTCATTTGTTACTTCTAATCCAAATTGCTCATTTGCTCATTTGTTTCAATCCCTTTAACCTTTGGTCTAGAATGTAATATTTAATATTGTTCATATATATTTAATAATTTAACGTTTTTTAAGTCACTGCCATCCTTGGTTTGTAATTCAATTTCAAATGAGACAAAAATGAAAGAAAAACCACATTGAATATTTTAAAAGTGTAGAAATTGACAACTATATTCAGGAATAAACTATCTGCCTTGTAATTATTAATGGCTGATTGTAAACACTTGAAATTTTTATGTTTGAAGTTTGAAGTTTAATTTATAATTCTATATCATGACATTTGACTCTTTGAGTATAAAGTGGTGGTGTATTTTTGCTATGTTATTTGACTATTCTGAACTTAATTACTGCTGCAAATATGTATATATTTCTGATTTTTATATGTTTTTGTATTAACGTACCTAAAAAATGTACCCAACCCAATTTTTTTTTGGGACCGAATCCCGTACCGGATTCTTGTACCCGTACCCGAATCGAAAAACGAATTGGTAACTTATAATCGAATAATCCATCGATGAATGAATGAATTTCGTGACCAAACTACCTCTTCTAGTATTGAGTTGGTGAATGGGATCAGAAAGGGGTCTTTTATGGTCATTGCATTGAAGCTCCTTAAATCTACACATATCCGAATTTGTTTGGATTCCTTTTTCAGTGATATGACTATGGGAGAGACCCAATCACCAACTTCAACCTTGAAGATTATTCCCACGTCCAACATTTTTTCTATTTCCTCTTGTACCTTTGAAGCATAATTTTTGTTCTTTTGATAGGGCCGCTTTCGTACGGGTTGTGCTCCCGACACTAGAGGGATTCTATGTACACATAGTTCTGGTGGTATCCCTTTCAAGTCTTTGTATGTCCATGCAAAGGCATCCTTGTATTCCATGAAGATCTTGAATGCTATTGCCTTCAACACCTCATTCTAGTCATCTCCAACTAAGATCATTTGTGGACTACTCTTCTCAGTTCTTCGTACTTGATCACCTTGTCTCGTTCAAAAATATGAGCTAGCGTGTCATCCACCTTGGCCACTCCCCCATTGTATTCTTTGTACTTTGGAGGAAAAGCTCAACTTGTTGAGGCTTTGTCCTCTTTTTCTCCTTCAATTTCCCCGACTTGCAACATATTGCAATCTTGCTGGAACACTTCGTGGTCTTCCATTTTCTAGTGGAAAAATCCATTGAGTGAGCTCGTTTCATCCTCTGAGCAATGTTGGAGGTCAAGGACGTGTTGATGCGTGTTTTATGACACACCAAACACTCTAGAATAAAGAGTCCAAGGACGCTCTATCCTCTCTTGAAAAATTACCTCTTATGCTAAGATTGCTAGAAAGGTCATACGGTAATTCCAATGTTTCGTTTGGGGGGATGGTCAAGCTCAATGGATGATGTAATATGCTGATTTCACAAAGGGACCTTGGATAATGAACTTATTCATAAGTAGTGACGTTGAATGCTCTTGTATTTTTTGGGATTTTCAGTTTTGAGATAAAATAAAAGAAAAAGAATGAGGGTTTAGAAACTAGATTTATGCCAAACTACTCCCATGAACTTAAGAGACAAATGCGGGATAGTGAAATTTAAACCAATCTTTGCTTTGCCAAGCACAATGACTACAACTAGACAAAGACGGTGCAATCTTCAATGGGTTTTACGAAAGATGTCCTATTACACAATACCACCATCAGTTCGAACAATGCATATAGGTAATAGGATTCAAGTTAAACAATTTCAACGTTCAGACTAACCTTGCACATCAAATTGAAAATCATTCAATTGAAAAAGGTATGAACCAATTCCACTATTTCCAACACTATCAATCTTTCATTCATCTAAAGAAATGTTAAAACTAATTTACTTTATTGAAGAAATTATGAAACCATGCAAGCTCTCAAAATAACAAATGCTCAACTTTGAATCAAATTATTATTTGAATAGCACTAGTAGCAACAATTTCACAAGTCTCTCCCTGAATAAATGAAATGCGTGGGGTTTATATAGGCACCCCAATTACAAAGCAACGGCCTAGATTGATTTGAGATCAATGGCCAAGATTATCCCAAAAAACCCTAACCCTAAAAAGCATAACCAACTCCTTATAACAGAACATTCTTCCTTCATTCCATCATATATCTTCCTTTTAGCCAATAAGGAATGATACCACCTGCTGAAATCATACGAGGCTCCCTCCTCAATAACACCTTCTTGGATTAATATTTGTAGGGAAACTTCCTTCAAAACCTTCAAACGAGGTATCACTTTGTCATTTACGTACTGGAAGTCTTCCCAATTGTCTTCAATTTGACCAATTTCTGTTATAAGCAAGGCAGATCTGTCATAAGTCTGAGCACATTTCTCCAAGAATTGCTCCATCTGCTTTGAAATATTAATAACCCAACTCTTAGTTGCTTGACTCGTGATCCTCATAGCTTCAAGAACATCAACGGATTCCGGAGTAAGAGATGATGGCGGAATAAAAGCTTCATCTTCTTGGCGCAAAGGGGCTGTTAGCTGCTGAATGAACTCCATTAGCCTTAGATTTTCTAACTCTAGCCTTTCCTTCTTCTCCTCTGTTTTGTCGAACTTCTCCTTGATAGCCTTGGAAGTGTCTGCTAACTCATGGAAATCCTGTTCTATCGTGGTTGGCCCAATGTCCAACGTTGTAACATCATAATCCATAGGAGTAATCTGACCTCTTGGCTTGTCAACTTTTGGGACTGCAACTTGTAAGATCCCGGATCCTGCATCATTCCTGATAATTTGAGAATACTTTTTAGGTTTCCTTGGCATTTTAGCTTTGCCAATCCTCTCCAAGAAGTCTTGCATGCTTTCAACTAGTTGAACTTCGTCTAGTGGTCTAGACTTCTTCATCAAACTTTCGGTCAACCAAGCCGGGATAGTGGATAATTCCATCCCATCTTCCAATTGATCATCATCATTAGTTCCCTTTAGAGCAGAAATTACCTCATCTCCCAGTTCTTCATTGTTCTCAAGAATCTCAGTATCTCCTGCGCCTTCAATCATCAAAGTATCACCTCCTTCCAAACTCTCAGTGAGGGCTTGATCTTGGAGAGAATCCAACTGTTCTAACTCTTGAAATTCGACCTCTTGCTCATGACTTGGTTCGGTCTCAGCAATGGACACCTTTTCTATTACTCCAATAGATAGAGTACTTGAGGATGATGGAATTTCACTCACTTTTTGCTTCTTATTCTCCAATTCTCTGTCAGCTGATTCTTTTTCCTTTGTGTGAAGATCTTTACTCACTACCTTTCGCTTGCTAGGACATGAAAATTCATCAAGACTTTCCCCAACTGCTTCCTCCTGGGTTTCCTTGTTGCTCAATGTGGCATAGGTAAGAGAAATTCCTTCTTTTCTCAATCTGCTGATCTGATTATCCACCCATTCCCTTGAGTATGCTAAAATATCCTTCATCAATATGTCCAAATCGGTCAACTCAGGTTGTGTCCAGTTAGGCAACAAGATAGGCTTATCTTTTTCCTGTTCAAATTGAGGATGTATGTAGTCCCCGTTGTCTTTTACTTGATCAGGTATAGGGAATAAATCACACCTTTTTACAAGTTCAATTGGAATTCTAGACCAAATTTTCTTTCTGACTCCATACTCGTCCACCAAGTTAGACCAATAGTCTTCAATCTGCATAACATGAAGGGACTTTTTCCCGTGAACTCTTAAGTACGGGTCATAGTCAGACCTTGGACTATAAAGGCCGAACTTATAAAACTGCAACTCTAACTTTGCTGTTTTGGCTGATTGTAATGAGGGGCAGACCTCTAGCATTTTTCCAATTGTAACAGGAAAATCCACTCTTTGTTTGTTCCTTTTCGCCTGAAAAGAATCTACACACGCCAGTTGCCTTGCAACTTCAAGCATAACAATCTTGTCTGTTGGATACCGAGGAAGTCTGTGCGGAGCATCTGAGAATCCATGAACTCTTATGTACGTAAAGGTTGGAAACTGGATAAACCAAGATCCGAACTTATCAAGCATCATCATAGCCTCCTTTGATAGCCTTTTTTGAACTGTTCCTTGAAGAACTCGCGTGATATACATAAGGAAGGCGTCATTGGTTATCTTAAAATTGTCCCTATAATGTAGTTGGAGCTGCGGGTAACAATCATATGCTTTGAGCTGATCCTTTCGAAGTCCAACTTCCCCTTTGCAAATCAGTCCTCTGCACTTAGTGAATCGTGCCAAGATATAAACCACGTAGGAACTCATATAGAAGGTTTTGGTTTTCTCCAAGTTTCTCAACTGGAAATCAATGTTATCACTTATTAACTTTGCCCAATTTATTGCTTCCATTCCTAGTACGACCTCCACATATGAAAGCATCCATACTTTGAAGAAAGCTCCTTGAGAAGTTCCCATAATCCTGTTCAGCATATGAATCATATCACTGTATTCTGGTTTAAAATCCGTGCAAATTAATCTCTTTGGCAACTTGGAGCGATGTCTTTTGGGTTCCTTGATCCAGTTAGCATTAACTATGTCCATACAGGATTCTTTGGCTTGATCGAACATGGCCTATGATTCCTTTTGAGTCCTGTTCAGCATTTTTTGACGATGGGGAATACCAAATACTTCTCTGACTGAATCCTCCGTGAAGTATGCCAATGTGATCCCATTAGGTGTTTTAATGGATCTAGTCTGTGGATTATATCTTCTGGCACCTTCGACCATTAACTCACTGCACTGAACTGCAGGTGGAAATCCTGCTGCTTGATGAAGTCCAGACTTAACGATGTTAGTGGCAATAGGCTTGGGCATTTCGTTCTGAGCGCCAAACATCCTTCTCTTGTGTTGAATTGCATTGAACTGTTCAAAGTTGGTATCTGCTACCTTCCTCCATTTTGAGGACAATTGGGATTCTGGATAAAATTCTTTGAGGACTTCCTTTACTTGAGCTTTTCTGACTCCACCTCCCACGTTCTTTGGAGAAGACATTGTGCCTGTACGAAGCTCGAAGTTAGAAAATTTCAACAAATTTGTAAGAAAGGCGATTTCATGGCTGGAGAAATTTTAAAATTAATTAAAAAAAATCCAGAACTTGATTGAAAAGGCTGATTAAAGAATAAATTCCTAATGAAAGTTTATCCGCCTTTATTATTTTAAGAGCATTCATGGAATTTTTAAATAATCTTCTGAAGTTTTCTTTAAATCCAAGATGAAGCATCCTTCTCCTTTCTTTAAATTCGCCAGTAATAACCTTGCAACTGTTTGAGAAATCTGGAAATGAAAGAGAAAAATCCAACTCTATGTTCTGGAATCCAAAAATCTCCTTGCAGCTGCTTGAGAAAAAACGTCTTTAGCTTGAGAGGGCTTGCCTGTGAGAAAATTCAGCTTTGCAAATAATGGAAAATAAGCTCACAAGATCATCTTTTATAATAAAATCTTTCCATATTGGTTTAGGTCGACTTCTTCTTTGATTGGGTGTCTTTGCTTTAAAACGAAAAAGCAATCTTATCTCTTTTTTGATTTTTTTGACTTTTCAAACAAGGCGTCCCTTTTGGCTTGACAACTAAGTTTTATTTTAAAATAAAACTTAAGATATTTATTCTATTTTTGCCCTCTAGTAAAATTCGACCCTCAAGTGGACTAATCCACTTTTCAACTGGATTTTCTTTCACCAAGGTGATTTTGCCTTAGAAATTTTTTTGATTCTCTCTTTGAAGATTTCGACTTTCAACTGGAATTTTTTCCTTCCTAACCGGAATTTCGCTTTATCTTGAAGTTCCTAAAGTCCAGTTCAAAATTTCACTTGCCTTAGTCGATTTCACAATTGTCCAACTGGAATTTCGAATTTTCCAACTGGATTTCCTTGTACAAGGCGGATTTTCTCAAATAGACGAATTTTAGTTGGATTTTCCAAGATTTCTCTTTGATGAATGGATTTCTCAAGTGGACTTTTTGAAGATTTAACTGGATTTTGCAAATGGCGCACCTCTCCAGACTTAGGCGAATTTCTCCACAACTTTCTTGCTTTTTACTTGATTTTTCAACGATTTTCTCTCTTAATGGCGTGATTTTTCAATTGATTTTTTAGCTTTTGCATGCGCCTTTTCTTGCTTTTCTCGTGTTTGCATGTGCTTTTCTCATGTTTGCATGCGCTTTTCTCATGATTTTTTCGATTTTTTTCGATTTTTGCTTGATTTTTGCTTGCTTTTTAATTCCAAAAGTGGAAACTTTTGACTCCACTGCCTGTGAGACCTAGCACTTTCTAAAAATAGAAACTTACTAAAAATAGAAAAAAGCAGAAAGCAACTTTCTAAAAATAGTAAATTCCAGATTGGTCCAGAAATGCCAAAAACGAAAAAAGCAAAAAAGCAAAAAAGCAGAATCCCTAAAAAATAGGAAGTGTCAGAATTGAGTGAAAGCACAGACGATCCTCATCTACCGGGTCTTCTAAGCACTTCTATGACGTTTATGTTCAGTTTCAGGCCCAAATTCTCAACTTGGCTCGGGTGATGACTCCAGACTTTGACATGAAATTTTCAAGACACCAGAGACTATGAAACTGCCACTCAAAGCTAAACCCTAAGAGCAAACCAGTGAGGGTCCCCATTTGCAATGGGGCGATGTGTGAAATAGGTCACAACAGGACGCCTTCATCATTTGGTTCCATAAATCTTCTTTCTTCACCTATTCCTGGTCCTCCTTCTGACTTTGAGTTTCAAGATGCCATTTCTTCGCTCACTACTTGATTCTTTAGGTCAATCACATACTTCCTCCTGTGATTTTCTATGGAGAGGGTATTTCTTTTCTAGTTATGGGCTGCCTTGGCTGCAATCAGCCATCCTCTCCTGAGTAGTGCTTTGTATGTCTTCTTTTGCAACAGAATGACTACGAAGTTTAGTAGGAATGATTTAGTCCTGATAATCACCTTTTGCGCCATTAGTGTTCTCAGTGGCTTTATATGTTGGTTGGCCCACCAATTGGAATGTTGGTGGCCAGAGTGTTGGCTTCTGGAGGCACTTCCATGTATCTTCGAGTAGTACATTGACTCCTGATCGTTCGTCGACAATAGTGTTTGTTAGGTTCTTCCCCCTTATCTCCATTTGAATGACAACCAGTTTTTTTCCTATGTTCATCGTGAGCAGCATTGGGTTGATGACTTGTTCACCCTCGGGTGGCAACTCTACTATCATGCCTTCTCTTCGGCCTTCTTGTTGCCAAGTTTGATTGTGACCGACCATGTTTGTAATTGCCACTTTTAGTTGGCATGGTTTGGAGAAGGTCTGTTACCTTGATTGGTATGGTTGTCTATAACATTTGTCGTACAATGTTCCTCTCTGACTCTGACCGCAATGAGGTACTTGCAGTTTCCTTGGAGGTTCTTTGTTCTTTCGCAATCACCTATTCTACTTCAACTTTGGCTTCTCGGAGTCAATTCTTTTTTTGTACGAGGGTTTGGATATATTGCCTTCTTCGTTTGTGCTTTAGTAATTGCAAGAACTTTCTCATCTCGCTTCTCCACGTCCAACATGTTAATGTCTTTTTGCTTTAGGTAGTCAGTGTCTTCATGATCACACGGTCTGCACTACTTGCGCAACATCCTTGCTTTGTTTTGGTTGCTCTGACATTCTCTGGCGAAGTGACCCCATTTATTACATTTTTGGCAGTAGATCATTGGTCTTCCTTTTGCATCATACTGGATCTTGCTTCTTTGTCCACTATTATTGAACCAATTGTTAACCCCTCGTTTGTTTCGGTATCTGCCAAGCGATGCATTGGTGTTATTGTTCCGTGCTTTCGGGGGTGTGGTTGGAGGGGTTGATTGTTCCCCTTGGGTGAAGAGAACTTGTGTGCTTCTTGTCTTCAAATTGTACGGGCATTCCTTGATGGAATGTCCCATTACTTGGAAGATGCCATAGAATAATTTTTTCATACAATTTGTTTTTGTGTGACCTTCAACCTTGCATTCGGTGCACCACAATTCCTTACTTTCCTTCTCGGATTTTAGCTCCATCATTCTCATCATGTCCTTCCTTAAGGCTTGAATAGTCTTCAATTCATTATTGCTGTTGTCGTCAGTGCTCTTGTTGTTGTCCGTCCTCCTCTTCCCTTGAGAAGATGTCTTATCTTCACTTTCCATATCCATCGCCTGATTGCAGGCATCGACGTGTGATGACGAAGGTACGACTTTCATCTTCTTCCTTAGTGAAGGAATCAATCCTTCGATGAAGCATCTTTTTTTAGTCCATTAGACGACTGGTTTTCTTGTTTGACTAGTAATTCCTTGAGTCTACGATTGTAGGCTCGTACATTCTCGTGCTTTCCTTGTTTACTATTGTATATCTTCACTACAATTTCCTTTGTCATCTCTTAGGGGTTTGAATTCCTCCTGGAACACTCTTTTCAATGCATCCCATGTATTCTTATGAACTACTTCTAATTCGGTGTACCAGTCAATGGCTATCCCTTTGAGAGTTGTTGGAGATGCTCTCAGTCAATATGTTCTGTCGTCCTAACCGTTCGCTACCTAGATTTTCCCACATGTTTTACAATGTTTTACAGGGTCCTTTGACGCATTTCTAGTGAACTTTGGGAGATCCTGCCACTCCACATTCGGACTTGTTGGGGGAGTGACCATCTTACCTCTTTGTTGCACCTTTTGTGATGGTAACCTGTTTGGAGAGTTTTGATTTGAATGTTTCAGTGCTTTCCCTGCACTCTTGAACACGCCACAATCCTTTACTAGTCCCTTTTCAACATTCGTCACCCTTCGGTTGCCTTCCAAGTCCTTTCGATGCTCCCTTTGTTTTGGTGTTTTTGGCTCCGATCTTCCAATGCGATTCTTCCGTCAATGTCAGGTCTTCAATCTTGCATATGGTCTCTTTTAGACTGTCAATAGGTTTTCTTTGGCCTTCCCCTTCGGTCGGTTCTATTGGTACGAATTGTTCTTGGACAATTGGGTTGGCTGCTCCCTCCTTGCCTTCCCCTTCGCCTGTTAGTGAAACTTCTTTGTCATCCGGTGATGACCCTTCTTTGTTTGTTGATGATGGTCTGTACTGTTCTTTGGTGGTGTTTTCTCCTTCACTTTTCGCTTTGTTCGACGTTGATGGTACAAACAGTTCTTTGGTTTGGTTGGTGAGGTCAGTGTATGTTTCATCGAGAAGTGGTAAGTGTTGGGCTATTTCTACCCACTCTCCCTTTGTACGTTCTCTTGTCTTGACAATTCTCTTTCTCTCTTGACTAATGCTTCTGTTTATGCTTTGGCTTCTGCTCTCGTGTGGGCTCAGGCTTTGCCTCAAGAACCCTTCACCTTCTTCAACTTCACCTCTCAGTTGTCATTGTTGTTCTCTTTGTTCTTTTATTCTTAAAGATCTTATTTTTTGGTCGATTGATTCGTGATTGCTTTGTATTAATTTTTTGTTTTTATTTGTCACACCCTGATTTTATGGCTACTATTGCACAGGGCAATTGATTGTAATGTTTGAATCTTTATGGTGAATAAAACAACGGTGTTCTTGTTATCAATAATGGCATTCTATTTAAATGATGGTTACATTTGAATGTTACTTCAATTGATGTAATTTTAATTAAATGTTGCATAGAATCATGGAATAAAGTTATTCTAACTTGTGAGATATTATTACCTTGTTATGAGCATATGACTGCCGATGTCATGTCATGGTGCGCAGGTATGAAGACTGTTCCTCCGGACAGAGGAGAGACATCATTCGGGGAGGAACTTGGTTGGGTAAACAGTAACGGTTACCAAATTGAGCATACACACACACTATAGATTGAGTAAGCCAAGTCTGTTTGTCGAGATAAGGGTAAGTCATCCATAGGCTTGTTTATTGACATTAAGGTTCTGAATTCACTTCTTTATGCTTTAGGAGATGTGATTGTTTAACGTCATACTTGCTATACCATGACCCAAGTATGAATGATGTGAAAGATATGTGTTAAAGATTTGATTGGGAACGCACATACATCTATACATTGTGAACACGTATCTATATGTACAGACATATCAATACATGTGTACGTTAAGCAGACGGATATGCTCATACACATGTGTCGACATGTATATATGCATACATACGTCTACATAAGTGTATATATGTACACATTCCGCCTGATGTTTGTGGTGCAAATAATATTTAATATTATTGCCTAGCAAATTTACATATATATTTATGTATAAATGTATATAATAACGATGTGATTATATTTATGGATATATACATAAATACATAAATATCTATGTAAATATATTATATATTTATATTTTTAAAATATATGTACTAATATTAAGGTAATATTTACATATATGTAAATATATATAAATATCACGATGTAATGTCGGAAAATATATATATTTATATATTTAAAAATATTACACTTAATTAAAATACATATATGATAAAATATATAAATATATGATATTGAAATATGAAATTGTATAAATTAAAATGAAAAACATTACATTTGAAGACTTTGAAAAAAAAAAAAAAAAATATTTGATTTTGAAATCAATATTAAATATTTTGAGCTATGGGAAATCGAAATATTAAGAGAGTTAAATATTTGAAATACAAAATAATTCAAAGTGTAAAGTTGAAACATAATTTTAAAGGAAAATTTTGAAGAAAGCCATTCCCGTGAAAATGAGATGGATGCCTGTAGCGCACGACCATCGCCAGATATAAGGACGCGGCTAGAAAGAAGGCGCACACAACCTGAGAAATGAAATGTGGACGCCTATCGATGAGGGACTTTGTCTCGGCATTAATATTTACTTATATTTATCTGTTAAAATGCGCATAAACTTGTAAGTGGCATTTTATCTTTCTGAATTGAAATATTCATGATTTGCTGGCTCAAATAATGACAAATCACCTTCAATTTTGATGACTTAGGGTTTAAGAATCTGCCAGGTATCATTTTGACTAATTTTGGGCTCTTTGTTGTCAATCCACATGCCTCCATTAGTGGAAAACGGTTGCATTTCGAGCTTATAAATATAGACGCCATACTATTTATTTTCTACCACTTGTGCAATTCGAGTTTAGCTACTTCTCTAAGTTTTTATTTCTAATTCGTTGAGTTGTTTGCATACTCTGTTTTGCTGAGTTGAAAAATACAGCGACTTTACCAACAATTGCCATTAACGGTGAATTTCCCAAATTAAGCCGAGAGTGATACTATTGTGAGATTTGTGTTGAATAAGGAATTAGTGGAGAATACATTTTTAAGATTAGATTGATAGGGAGTTGTTATAGAGTGAGAAATCATTGAGATTCTGGCAGCTTGATTCAAAGAGGGATTGGAAGAACAATTTTTGAAAGGAGAAGCTTTTAAATACAGGCATGGATTTTCTTCATTTTGTGAATTCAATTTGAGAGTTGTTTTCTATTATCTTGTGTTTGTTTGTTTTACTTAGTTTTTAAAGAATAGAACTATAAAGCAAAACATTTACTAGATAGGCTTAAAAGAGGATTTATGTGAAAAGAAATTAAGGGAATAGTTCATTTATCATAAAAGGGGAATTATGTGTAAGGAGCTTAAGGGATTAGCTTTACTTACCTTGCATTATAGGGAAATAATGGAAAAAGATAAAAGGGGAAGGATTTATTTGCATTTTGAATGACTAATGCATGTTGTGTATGATCTCTGTATATGGAGAATACGTAGATGTACTTATTATCTACTAGGATCAAGATGAAGGCAGAATCAAGTAAAGTCTTTTAGCTTAAAGTTATTAGGATAACCGACACAAGCCAAGTACTCCTAGGATAAAGAATTCATAATTAGGAGGATTGATATAAGACAATTGTAGACTACTTCATTTCTAGTAGGTTTGTATGATTGTAGGATGTTTGGGATGACGGTTTCATCCATTGAAGGACAAAACCTATGCATAGAGTAAGGAAGCCTCAAGTCAAATCGGCCTTGAGTAGTGTTTATGATAGATGACCTTCATTTGAAGTATTGAATGAGAACACTTTGGCCAAAGTAGTGAAAGGTACAACATCCACTTAGGAGTGAGATAGTTGATACTACACTGTCAGTTCATTGTGAGCCGAGTACTAGATCGAGATTGTGAAATAGCAAGGTTCTAGTTGTGTAGGACACAACACTATGCTCAGTTGGTAATCATTAAAGGATACCCTACCAATCTCTTCTTCCAAGGGAGGGCCATCTATCTAACGATAGGTGTGTGGGGGACCGCATTAGAAGTTTGTGGTTGGGAAAAAAGCGCCCGAGTAATGTTTCTCCTCCACAGCAAGCGGCCGATGTACCAAGATTTGAAAGGACGGATTCCTGGACCTTCTTACTTCTATTTGTGCAAAAGCTTACGAGATATGTATGTAACTGTATTACTTTTGATCTCTGATTTGTATTTGCAATGAAAATGAAATTCATGTGGAAACATATTGTAACTTGTACGTATTTATCAATAAAGAAAGGAAGATTTTTATTGTATTATCTTTGTTACTTGTACCTTTACATGTTTAAAGTGAGAATTGGAAAGTTTTTAATTTACGCAAGGAATAGGTCGTTACATTATTCAAGGTTAAGGGCATTAATTCTTAGACGTACACCAACGATCAATATCACATTCTTCCCTTTTGTTCCATTCTTCACATTGTTGTAGTATCTGTTGGTTTCGTTGTTCCTAGTCTCTCTCAGCTTGAAGGTCTCGCAAAATGATGAAGTGACGTGCAATAAGTCTTGGCAATTTGTCGAGAAGAAAATCAACCTCTAGGTTGACGGTTAGGTTGTCCTAGATGGCAGCCCTAGGGACCTCTCTCCTGAGAGCTTCCCTTCATATGCGGTCTTTTAACGAAATGTCCCACAAGTTTACCAAGTCTTCTATCAACGTGTCTTCCCTTTCGTTGTTTGCTTGAACAGGTGAACAATAGGAAAATGGGGATGCTTTATAACCTAGGTCATAGAACACCACTATTCTCCAATTGTCATTCAATAATGTCCTAGGAATCCAAATTGGATTGACTATCAACTTCAAAGGTGAGTCAATTCTCAACGAGGAAGACCTAGAAGGGGGTTCTTTAAGCTTTTAAGGGTTCACCATCAAGCAAAAGCTTGGAAAAGACAACTTAACATTCAACTCACAAAACCTAATAATGCAAGCTAAATGAACAATGCAAATGATGGAATAATGCAACAACAAGTTAGGATATGTGTACTTGAGAAGTCTAGAAATGTGACAAGGATTCTGGAAATGCAAAGACGCTGTCAAAATATGCTATGGAGGACTAAGACGTCCTTACCATCTTATTAGTCCCATTGCTGTTTTTCAGGGCATTTGCGAAATCTTTGGATGTCGAAACTGGATATGAAAGAATTTCTACAAAATTCCACTTGGAGGACTAAGATGCTCTTGCTACTGTTTTAGTTTCAATCTAAATTTCTGTAATCTCCGAATGTGATCCCGAGGCTTGATGTTTGCACTTTCTTCTTCTCAAATCTTAGGTCTTGAAACTTCTAGATTTGGCCTGTACGTGAGTTTCCGTGGAGATGACAACTTTACAATGCAACTTTGCAACTTTGCACTTCAAATGATCTTCAAGTCTTCAACCTAAATCTACAATCACAAGCACACAAGAGAGGAAAAATTTGTTGATTGTTAGTGAATGGGGGTTTGCCTTGGTCAAATCCCTTGTTGGTAATTAAACCTTGAAATGAAATGAAATAAAGGAGGGAAATGATGAATGAACAAAATGCTACATTGCAACTCACCAAACCCTTGTTATGAAATCTGCAAACTTGTGTGAGATGGCTAGCTTGAATGTAGATCTTGAATCAAAGGAGTGCTTGATAGATCTTGACTTGAATTGCTTGTTTGAATCAAAACCCTACATCACAAATATTAGCTCAAAAACACACATGATGCAAGAAGATCTTTGATATGATGCTTGAATCTTGATGAAGGCTCCAAATGCTTGATGAATTGCTCTTGATCTCATAAACTTGCCTTAGGAATGAATACTTGAATGCTTGTTGTTAGGATATGAGAAATGAATGGAAGGAACCTTGTATTTATACTTATCCATGCTTAATATCCTGAAATTACACCACAACAAGCCGACATATGAAATCATTAATTAAAGGAGGCTAAATCCCACTAGAATTTGAAATTAAATTCCGAATATACCTTACGGGGGACTGAGATGCCCTGGGTGGTGTCTTAGTCCCGAGGCATGAAACTCGGGGCACATACTCCAAAAAGGGGCCCATTTAAGGCACACTTGAAATCAGGGTCCCAAGACCTTTGGGGGACAAAGACGCCCTAGGTGGTGTCTTAGTCTCGGCCCAAAAATTAGGGACACAACAAGAATCATTAAATTATCATTTATCATTTGATGTTTGTTGGGATTAGCCATGAAAAGATATAGTTCATTGGGCTTGTGGATGCAAAATAGGACCAATTAAGACATAAATAAGGATAAACAAAGCAAGGTGTGCCCAAACAAGTGTGAAAATGCAAGGGTATGCATTTTCCTACACTACATTTAGCCCCCACTTTAGTGAGAGGATGAACTTGCTTCAAACTCACACTAAAGTAGCCAACCACGCAATCAAGAGGGGTTCAAATGTACAAATGCTAGTAAGATAGGATAACAATGACAGAGGGTGGCCAAGCCCCCAAAATTAAGATCCTCTAGCAAACTAACACAGGCACAAAGGAACACACTTGCGGATGATATATGAAGCCATAACTAGGTCGCAAACATACACCATTAAAGATAGAAAAGGAAAAAAGGAAAAAGAAAACGAAAAAGGAAAAATGCAACGGATCAAGCTTCGACTGGCCGTTCAACGCACTGTGGACCGGGTCTAGGCTGTTTGTCCAAAAGAGGTTTACAAGTGGAACACGTTGTCCACTATGCAAACAAAATGCATGCTCACAAGGGATAGTGAAGCTAGTTGTCAACTAGGTGAGCCCCAAGAGGTCCATATCAAAGTCATACCCCTATGACTATGATAGGGACAAAAATAAAATGCACACTCACAAGGGCTAGTGAAGCTAGTTCACCAGGTGAGCCCCAGGGGACCATATCAAAGCCATACCTCCATGACTTTAATAAGGTACAAAAAGAAAAATGCATGCTCACACGGGCTAGTGAAGCTAGGTGTTCACTAGGTGAGCCCCAAGGGACCATATCAAAGCCAATACCTCCATAACTTTAATAAGGTACAAAAAGAAAAATGCACGCTCACATAGGCTAGTGAAGCTAGGTGTTCACTAGGTGAGCCCCAAGGGACCATATCAAAGCCATACCTCCATGACTTTAATAAGGCACAAAAAGGAAAAATGCAACAAGAGAGAGGGATGTTCGAAGGGATTTTACTTAGTTCGTGCGAGGTCTTAATCTTAGGGGACATTGTGCTTAACATCTCTGAAAGAGGATAAATACTAGGTCTCATCTTGGGGAACATTGTATCTAACGTTTCCAAGAGAGGACAAGTGCAAAGGTCTCATCTTAGGGACCATTGTACTCAATGTTTCCAAGAGAGGACAAGTGCAAAGGTCTCATCCTGGGGAACATTGTACTTAATGTTTCCAAGAGAGGACAAGGAAATATCATGCTCTCAAAGGAAGTCAAACTCAATGACACCGCCAAGAAAAGGACGCATCGCAAGAAGAAAGGAAATTGCACAAGGAACATGAAAACAAATGCAAATGAAATCATGTCGACATAATGCCAATGTATGCCCCCAATTTAAAGAAATTGCTAAACACCATGTTGTGAGCAATTGCTTTAAAGTAGACAAAACATGAAAGAGAAAAAAGAGATGGTTGCCCCCCAGAAACACATAAGGGATCTATGGATTCGGGGTTAGTATCTGTCTTTGCTGCAATGATATTAGAGAGCTCGGAACTGTCATCATTCCCCAAATACACATAGAACTGGAAGAATGACACAGAGAGCGAAAACAAAGAAAAACCTTTTGGGTTAACATGGAAGAGACATAGGGTGTCTTGACGCCTTGCGTCATCCCCAAAAGGAAAACACAAGACAAAAATGAAAGAAAAATAAAAGATAATGCAAAATCTTTTGCGTCAACATGGAAGAGACATAGGGTGTCTCGACTCCTGCATCATCCCCAAAAGGAAAACATGCAAATGAAAGGCAAAGATAAAGGAAAAAGCAAAAGCTTATGACATATAGAAGAATGAAGGTACAAATAGAGGAACGCACATAGAGAGGGAAACATCAAACAAAACATCACGGGGGATCACATTACACATATGCAATCACACAAAAAGAAAGCAAAAAGACTAGTAAAGCAAAGGCGACTCAACCTAAAGCAGGTCCTCCTCCTCCCAATCTTAGTCTGTATAAGCGAAAGGTAGACAACGAGCCTAAGGGATAACGACAAATGCATTACTAGGACAAGGCTATCTACTTCTTGCCCCCATTGAGTGTAAGACAAGAATGAGCCGAGGTAAGTGATGGGAAAGATCATGTAATAGTGAGAATAGCGTATTCTACAACTATTACATGACAAGAAGGGCGAAAGAGATGTTATTTGATCACTGGATAACAATTGTCTTTGTCGAAGTGATATTTACTCAATATGATCTTGAATGCACGACACTCATCAATACTATGTCCAAGAGTTCTGTGGTATCGACAATGCGGAACTTTTGCATCTTTAGGATATAGTATGAGCCTGTCTTTCATTGGTGTTAATGTTATTAGTTCTTTGTTCAAAAGCAATTGCAGTTTCCTTTCACTTTCAGGTGGTGGACAAGGGAACTTTATTTTTTGTAGCTTGTAAGGCTTCTTACGCTTGCTAGATTCACCAACTTCTCGAGTTGAAAGTTGAGGAGGACCTAAGGTGATCCTGTTATCCTTGTCATTGTTGTGAGTGATTGGTTGTTCTTTAGGAAGGAGGACATTCATATCGGGAGGAGAATCTAAGATCACTGTACCATCACTACGGAGTCATATATATTCATGTCGGGTTCACCAAAATGAACAATAGGAAAATGAGGATGCTTTATAGCCTAGGTCATAGAACACCAATATTCTCCAATTGTCATTCAATAAAATCCTAGGAATCTAAATTGGATTGACTATCAACATCAAAGGTGAGTCAATTCTCAACAAGGAAGACCTAGGAGGGGGTTCTTTAAGCTTTGAAGGGTTCACCACCAAGCAAAAGCTTGGAAAAGACAACTTAACATTCAACTCGCAAAACCTAATGATGCAAGCTAAATGAAGGATGCAAATGATGGAATAATGCAACAAGAAGTTAGGATATGTGTATCTGAGAAGTTTGGAAATGTAACAAGGATTCTGGAAATGCAAAGAAGCTATCAAAATATGCTATAGAGGATTGAGACGCCCTTACTGTCTTATTAGTCCCACTGTTGTTTTTCGGGGCAGATGCAGAATCTTTGGATGCCGGAACCGGATCTGAAAGAATTTCTACAAAATTCCACTTGGAGGACTAAGACGCCCTTGCTACCGTCCTAGTCCCGATTTGAATTTCTAAAATCTCCGAATGTGATCTTGAGGCTTGATGTCTACACTTTCTTCTTTTCAGATCTCAGGTCCTGAAACTTCCAGATTTGGCCTATAGGTGAGTTTCCGTGGAGATGACAACTTTGCAATGCAACTTTGCAACTTTGCACTTCAAATGATCTTCAAGTCTTCAACCTAAATCTGCAATCACAAGCACACAAAAGAGGAAAAACTTGTTGATTGTTAGTGAATGGGGGTTTGCCTTGGTCAAACCCCTTATTGGTAATTAAACCTTGAAATGAAATGAAATAAAGGAGGGAAATGATGAATGAACAAAATGCTACGTTGCAACTCACCAAACCCTTGTTATGAAATTTGCAAACTTGGGTGAGATGGCTAGCTTGAATGTAGATCTTGAATCAAAGGAGTGCTTGATAGATCTTGACTTGAATTGTGTAATGTCCCCTTCTTAGTCAGTCCTAGTTGCAGAGGGGTTAGCCTATCATTTTTGACCCTCGTAGGCTAACATTGATGGATAGAGGGTCTCCAAAGGCAGTTACTTGGTCAATGGTGTCACTATTTCTCTCCGGTACTTTGTTTGGTTCAGGATTAGGCCTTTGCAAAGGTTTTTGGGCTCAAATTGGCATACTTACTATTTATGGTAAGTAATCTCGGTAGAAGAGTTCAGTATTACTATATATAGTAGGGCACCTAGACATATGGTGATTTCAGTATCGATCCCAGTTCTTAGTTGGCTTGGAGGAATAAGGTTTATTATGCGAGTTATATTATTTAATTATTAATAAAGATGACTTTATTAATAATTAATCATAAAAAGCATAATATAAGTTTATAATAGCTCGTTATGATAAAGGGGTCCATGGGTCATTAAAAAGGGACCATTTATAAGCTATTACTTGGGCGCCATTTCAAATTAATATTCAATATTCATAAGGTGCGTACTTTATATTATTTTAAAGGTTTTGAAATGCTTTTTGGAGGGATCGACCAAGTGAGAGAAATATATATGGGAGCCAAAGAATGAATTGACTATCCATTATGCATTTGATAAAAAAATATCTTTGAAGTTCTTTGGCGTATTGAGAAGGAGACCAAGGGTTTTTTGCAACCAGCATTGGAGAACAAGACTTCTTTAGTGTTTCAACAATCTGAGGTGGTGAAAGATCCATTGAAGGTTTGCAAATTGATTTGTCTTCACTCAGGAGGCAAAATAGAGCATAATAGTGAGAGAATTGCAAGAGTTGAGATTGGATATCTTTGTGGAGGGCAGGTCTACTAGTGGCTGCATCGATTATCATCATTGGCACAATTTACTAGGCCGTACTACCTTCTAGAGGTCAGCCGTACCATTCCTTGCTGCTAGTGTGTTGTTTCTTGAGCAAGGCGCTTAGGGTTTTGGGCATCCATCTTCATCATTGTTGGCGCCAATATCAAGGAAGTCTTTTTGTGCAACTTTCGAGGTGGAGGAATTGATCCAAGAGGGAGGCCGTACAAATTCTTGAAAGCCCAGCTTGCTGCAATACATTTCAGAATTCAATGAAGTCATCGGGTATGAGATTCAATGTAAAAGCCTTTAGTGATAAGCGAATATTAAGAGAGCTTCTTTTCTACATATGTTTTTTCCTATTTGCATTTGTACAATTCTAGCATAAGTTCTTGCCTTGCTTATTTTATAAAAAATACAAAAAAATCATATACTGCTCAAAGAAACACAAATTTTTTTGCAAAACATCAAAACCAAAACAAACTTCATCATCAACATTTAGTTTGGCAAGGTTAGAACCAGTAGGGGTTCTTACAAATTGCTTGCTTGAATCAAAACCCTACATCACAAATGTTAGCTCAAAAAACTTTCGAGGTGGAGGAATTGATCCAAGAGGGAGGCCGTACAAATTCTTGAAAGCCCAGCTTGCTGCAATACATTTCAGAATTCAATGAAGTCATCGGGTATGAGATTCAATGTAAAAGCCTTTAGTGATAAGCGAATATTAAGAGAGCTTCTTTTCTACATATGTTTTTTCCTATTTGCATTTGTACAATTCTAGCATAAGTTCTTGCCTTGCTTATTTTATAAAAAATACAAAAAATTCATATACTGCTCAAAGAAACACAAATTTTTGTGCAAAACATCAAAACCAAAACAAACTTCATCATCAACATTTAGTTTGGCAAGGTTAGAACCAGTAGGGGTTCTTACAAATTGCTTGCTTGAATCAAAACCCTACATCACAAATGTTAGCTCAAAAACACACATGATGCAAGAAGATCTTTGATATGATGCTTGAATCTTGATGAAAGCTCCAAATGCTTGATGAATTGCTTTTGATCTCATAAACTTTCCTTAGGAATGAATACTTGAATGCTTGTTGTTAGGATATGAGAAATGAATGGAAGGAACCTTGTATTTGTACTTATCCATGCTTAATATCCCGAAATTACACCACAACATGCCAACATCTGAAATCATTAATTAAAGGAGGCTAAATCCCGCAAGAATTTGAAATTAAATCTCGAAAATACCTTAAGGGGGACTAAGACGCCCTAGGTGGCGTCTTAGTCTTGACCCAAAAATCAGGGACACACGACCAAAATCATTAAATTATCATTTATCATTTGATGTTTGTTGGGATTAGCCATAAAAAGATATAGTTCATTGGGTTTGTGGATGCAAAATAGGACCAATTAAGACATAAATAAGGATAAACAAAGCAAGGTGGGCCCAAACAAGTGTGAAAATGCAAGGGTATGCATTTTCCTACACTACAATAGGTTTTTCGGTTGGTTGTCCCATTACATCGCAATGATTCCTGCCTGTGAGTTGTGTATCTCCAGGGTTTGTATCGACAAGGGTGCCAAATGTCTACTTGGTAATGATAATTAAATGATTAACAGAGAGTAAACGGAAGTACATAACAACAATAATAAAGTATATCAATTACTCAGAACAATGCACACAATGTATGTCGTGTATCCCTTCATTCATCAGATAGGCAATAATTATAGAATACAAAATGTATGTGGTCCTCGACTACAAGTGCAAACATGAAATATATAGCAAGCCGACGTTGGTTGAGAATGCCAACCATTGACAACTACCAAGTAACAACCAACCAACTATTGGGGACTAATTACATATTAACATATTTATTTATTTGTTTATTTCTTGCCGATTGCATCAATTAGAAAATGTTTGCTCCCTCATAGTATCATCCATGTGAGAGTCAAAATTTTTGATGGAAGCAACAATACAAGTGTGTACGAGAGATAATATTTCCATGGCTGTTGCCATGCCTTCAATATGCAATACATCAAATTTTCTTGAGGAATATACCATGTTATGCTTGTTGAATTTAGAGTTCATCTTGTGTTTTATCACCATACACATTACTAGGATCAATTAAAAAATAGACTACATAATTGTAGATGGTAGTGAGAAAGCATATGCTAAAGACTAATTGGGAAGCCCTTATTAATAGCCCAATGTTTTTATTTTTCACATTTTTTGAGTGTCATTAAATAGGGGTAGTGGGTTGTCCTCGGGACAATCAAGGGAAGATAGATTGCCCTTGAAAAATTCTTTCCTTTTTAGGACTTTTTAAAGATAGGTCTATGCAAAAATAGGGGAAAGGGATGGTGGGGGGGGATGTTTTCAAGGTGTCCTCAATATGGGTACACCTCCAAAAGAGCAGGGACGTGCCCTTGTGTATCATAAGGTTTTGAGCAATGCTGAAAATAGTGCAATTGAGTCATTGCTTGGTGGGAAATAAACCTATGATGATAGATCTTGGGTTCATGGTAATCCATTATGAAGTTACAACAAGAATAAAGTTAACCTATCATGAGTTGTATGTGAAGAAAAAAAGCCAGATATATCTCTTTGTGAGCAAAGGTCAATCAATGGTAGTAGTGCAAAAGAATAAACAAAGATCCCTCCCAACACAAAAGGAGAAACATCTAGAACTAACAAGAGAACTAGTAAGAAGCAAAAGGAAGAGGAATGTGTTGGCAATGAGGGCAAAGATGTCAAAGAAGATGATGATGCCACATTCATCACAAAAAGTTGTGTAGGTTAGGAGATTTTTGAAGAAGTGTGCAAAGAGACATTTGGTGATGAATAGGTGGAAAGTTAACAACAAATTGATGAGAGTAAGATGTGTAAAAGTCCAAGGAGAAATTTGACAACAAAGAGAAGAAAAGGCAAGAAGAAAGCAAGAGAGGACATGTTGAAGTCTTTGACTCCAATCAAAGTGTGACAGAGAGATGGATGTAATAAGTGGCAATGACAAGACCCCATGCTAGACAAACGAGGAGTCATTAGCTAGTAATGACAATAATCCATCTCCACAAAGGGATGTGCAATATAAGGAACAAGGACAAAGAAGAAAAAAGACCCTCATTGTAGATGATAACACAATTTCAATTATCAAGGTGCAAATTTCTGAGATGGTGGAGCAAAAAGTGGATTTTCCTAAGAGTTCATATTGATGAAGGGGTTGAAATTGTTGAAGTATGGATAATGTTGATTTTGAGTGCGATGAGAATCTCTAGAAGGCAATTAGAATATACACATTTATCAAAGATTGTGGAGGACAAAGTGATGATGCTTTTAAAGCAACTTGAAGAAAGGGGGAAAGAGTTGGAAGGGATAATATTAGGTGTTGTTGCAATGGTGACAATGATTGATCTGCAACTCCTAGACATAACAAGGGAAATATTTGTTCGGGATCTAGAGCTAGAGGTGCTGCTAATGGAGTATATGAGAGGTTTAATCTAGGAATTTTCCATTCAAACTAAAGATCCAAAGCTTTTTGAAGCAGTCCAAAGGGTTAATGAGGTCATGGAAAGAGTGAGTAAAGAGGTTGATGAATTAAAGAGGTTCATCAAGGTTGTGTTGATGAAGGCAATTGATTTGACATTTGCTAACAAAATCATTGACACAAGATTTGGAGAAGAAAGGGATAGCATCAAGAAAGAGTTCAAGAAAGCTAAGGCCAATGGTGACTTGTCAACCTGATTAGATAAAAATGAGTAGTCCATAAGGATCTTGAAACTAGAGAAAGAGGTAGTGCAAGCAAGTGTAGAGATGTAAGACTTGTTGAAACAAATGAAGACATTTGTTGTAGGATTTGAGGAGCTTGTAAAGGAAATGGATGGGGAATTGACAATGATTGATGATAGAGTGCAAGAAATTGGAGCTACTATTAGCAAGTTTGTGGCAATTAATATTGAATACAAGGATGGGTGCAAGTCTTGGGTTATTGACTTAGTGACCAACAACAACACTAAGTTCCTAGAGTTGCTGCTTTGACTTTGTATTCTTTATTGAGGGAAGAAAGTAGGCCAATTTGGAGATATGTGGTGGAAAAGATGCTAAGCGACAATAATAATAAAGATCATAGATTGGCGATCTAAAACAAAGGAATGGTAGGATGAAATTGGTCTTAAATTGGCAATGAAGTAGTGGAAGACAACTATATTCAACTTAGTAGGTAGGGTATACCCATGTTTTGGATATCACAAAAAGAGTTACAAGTGTCGTGTTGTACCCAAACCAAATTTTTTGCTTCACTAAGGCATTTTGCTAAATATAGTCTTATCCTTGTCAAAGTGATGTCATAAGGTAATTTTTGGGGCTTTTTGAATATGGAGCTTGTGTCAGTTTCATGTCAGTCTGATATTGAAGAATTTTGAGGAAAGTGAAAATCTGAAGGAAAATCATCAAATTTTTCTAACTCTGGAGAGGAGAGCACCTTTTTAGAAAGGCGCCCTATCTTTTAGGGGTCCAGATCCTGTTTTTAGGGTTTGTTACCTCCAACAGACATTTGTTTGGCATTGTGTTAGCTTCGTAACAAGCTATCAAGCCTGTCAAACGGACCTGTTTTGCTCAAGTTACGGGAGATACGGCGGGAAATGAGACAAACACTAGAGGAAAAAGAGCAGCTTTTGAAAAAGGCGCCCATCTTTTTGAAGGGTCAAATGAAGGTTTTTGACTAAAAGCTACCTAAGATGTTTGTCTCACATTTGCTCAGGCTTCGCAATGCATCCGTCAGTGGGTGAATCTGAGTTGCTGGATTGCCTGAGCCAGAGGTCAAACATGGGGTTAAATCTTAGTCAAAATATCAAGGAAAAAGCAAAAGAACACATTTTCAAAAAGGCGCTTGAGCTTTTGAGGCTTTTAATGTCCTCTATTTGGTGATCTCAGATATACAGCTTGTCTGTGTTACGTCCAGCTATCCGTTGCCTGTCTCTGTTAGGTTAGAAGTTGTCTGGTCAGCTTGCAGTCGGAATTTTAGTCATATTTTGGCCAGTTGAGAAAATGGCTCTGGAGGAAAAAGAGCACCTTTTGAAAAAGGCGCCCTTGATTTTCACCCCTCAGATGATGTTTTCTGAAGAAATGTGCCTTTGCAGTTATCGTGTGGAATGAAATCAGCTCCACAATGAGCCAGTTATCTAGTCCTGGAATTCTGTCAAACAGAAGTTATGGAGGATTCATTTTTCCCTTCGTACAAGATGAAGATGGAGAAAATTTGACTAAGTTTGAGAAAAAGCGCAGCTTTTGCAAAGGGCGGTTGGGTTTTTGAGCCTTCAGATCTTAGTTTTATGGTCTGCAGTCTCAAGGAGTCTTTTGATTAGTTTTTGTCCTGCTCTGCAATGCACCTGTCAGTTTGTCAATCGGTGAGGTCAGTCAGCCAGTGTCAGGGATTGAACAGAGGTCCCGAAAGAGGTTCAAATTTCAGTTTTCATGAAAAATGGTTAAGTTTGGGGAAAAACGCCAAAAGTCAAAGTTGATTTTTCAAACTTAAAATCACATGTGCACCTAAAAGAGGAATTTTGAATATTATTTAAATATTTGAATTTTGACTTTCAGTTGAAGAGAACGATTTCTGGGTTGTCATCTCCAGTTAACATCTTTGCATGTTGAGTGCTTTTTCAGTTTTGCATGTTGAGTTAATGATTTGCATGTTGAATTAACTGACTTTGCATGTCAAGTTACTGTTTTGCATGTCCACTTAACTGAAGTGCATGTCAAAAATCAACTAAAGTTTGAATGCATGGCGCATTTTTGGATTTGTGTGAAGTCTTTGAAGATGGCGCTTTAATTAGGATTTTCAACTAAAGGTCTAAAGGATTTTTCAATTGAAGTTTCAAAGGTGGCGACTCTTAGTCTCAAAGATGGCGCCCTATTTAGGGCATTTTAGTCTTTAGTTAACCGTTTTTGAGAGCCAATCATTGGCTAGGCGTGGATTTTTGAGGTCCAATCACAAGCCAAGCGCCATTTTTAGGGATTTGCATGCATTTATCACAATTTTTGGTGATGAAAGTCTATTTATTCAAGCCTAGGCGTCCATTATTCTTCATCCCAAGCTAAGAGAAATACGTTTTTCTTGAGCAAACAATGATTTGAAGGTGATACAGGTGTCAGATTTCAGTGTTCTTCGTAGCAACAGATTCAGTTTGTTCAGAGAAGAATATTCCAGACTTTGTTTTCAATTTGCATGCAGGTTTCATCAAATTCAAGTCAGAGATAGGCGAATTCTACAGAAGCAAAACAAATAAAACTTTCTTTCTTTTGTCTTATTTCTTCTATTTCTCATCTTAGGTACTTTCTACGCATGTCAAAGAAAATCAGCAAATTTCCAGAGTTTGATCATCTAGGTTCGCATACTACAGCATCAGTAGCAAAACTGTAATGTCCCCTTCCTAGGCAATACAGTTATTTCCGAGGTTAGCCTATCATTCTGATCCTCGTAGGCTGGCAGAAGTGTTTAGAGGATCACTTGAGGCAGTTATCTAGTGTTGGGGAACATCACTCCAACAGTTGATTCAGGTTTGGGCCTTTGCGGACACTCACAGAGTGATTTAGAGGTACTTACTATTTATAGTAAGTCAGGCAGGCAGGAGTTGCTATTTTTGGCAGGGCACTTGATTCAGCTGGTCAACTCAGCTTCGACTCGGTTTGATGATCTGATGAGCAAACAGTAATTATTAAGGCATTTGAGCATTATTAAAAGTTTATTAAATTGACTTTATAATATAAAGTCACTTTAATGAAAATAATTAAATTTAATTATTTAATGGCAAATTATAAAGTATCATTAATACCATTGTAACGAGACTTGCCCAGACTTGCCCAGACTCGGCGAGTCCCGGGCCGAGCTAGTCTGGCCGAGTCTGGGGAGCCCGGGACTCGGACCCACTGAGTCCAGAGTTGGACTCGCCGGACTCGCCAGACTCGCCAGACTCGCCGGGTCTGGGCGAGTCCCGAGCCTGGGACCTGGCCGCGGCAGCAAGCTCTTAAGACACTTAAAAAACATAAAATTAAAAGTTTAAGTTAGTTTTTTTTTGGTTCTATATGTTCTCTCCAACCCTAAAAGCAACCTCATTTCACTCTTTTGGCAAAATAGAAGGAGAAGAGAGAGTTGTGAAGAAAAATAGGAGGAGAAGAGAGGACAACCAGCAAATTGTTTAAAACAAAAGCAAGGTCATATATCATTTGGGAAGCTTCATACTGCTAAGGAGGTGCATTGAAAGTTCATTGCTAGTGATTGGGAGGAGTTTGCATTGCATTCCAAGCCAAATCTAAGAGGTAAGTTTGATTTTAATGGTTTTTTTAACAAATAATTCATTGTAATTTGTAAAATCATTGTTTTTAAATTTTTATAGTTTGCATTTTTATTTACAAACCCTACTTGCAACTTAAATAATTTTACAAACCCTACTTGTTATTGCAGCCACATTCATTTGCAAATCAAACCATATTATTATTTTCACAATGTCTCAAACCCCAGTCAGAAAAGACCCTGCTTGGAAACATTGTGAAAATTTTCCCGGAATGAAAAGAGGAGAAACAAAATGTAAATACTGCAAAACAATATATCATGGAGGCATAAATAGATTGAAATACCACATTGCACGCATACCCATCCATGATGCAGTGGGCTGCACCCTAGCACCTATTGAGGCTGTTCGTGAAGTGCAGGTGCAATTAGAAAATTTTGAAATGCAAAAAGAAGTTAGAAAGAGACAGAGGGAGGAGTTGGCGGGTGTTGGAGTTGGACAGGGACTTGGTGCTGTTGGAGGTGCTTCTTCCATGCCTCCATACCGTCCTAGTGCTAGTGCTTGTGCTAGTGCTTCTGCTTCTGCACCATCTATTCCTATGCGTACTCCTAGTGCTGGTGGCGCTGCTACTGCTAGTGGTAGTGGCAGTATTAGCATTGGCCCTAGAGTTCGTAAATCTAGGGTGGACTCATATTTTGTACCACGCACTACTCCTGGTTCCCAACCGTCGCTTGAGAGCATGGGTTGGAACAAGGATGCACACGATGCAGCAAAAAAAACAATTGCAGACTTTTGGTACTACTGCACCATTCCCTTCCATGTAGCCAGGTAATTCTTTTTTCGTTTAATTGTTTTAAAATTTATATTTAAATTTTATTGTTTTAGAATTTAGATGTATCTCACTATCGAATTCAAATTTAAAGTTAAAAACTTAAATCTTTTCATTTTATGACATGTTTTAGGTCTCCTTTTTGGCAAAACATGGTTGATGCAATAACCATATGTGGGGCGGGGTTCAAAGCCCCCAGCGAAGATGAATTAAAGGGCCCACTTTTGACTCAAAAGGTGGCGGATGTGAAAGCACAATTAGAGGAGCAGCGTGTGCAATGGAGGAGGATTGGTTGCACCATCATGACTGATGGTTGGACCGATAGGAGAAATAGGACGCTGTTGAACTTTCTAGTTTCCTCTGGAGGTAATTGTACTTACCTTAATACATTGATATTTGAATTTGATTTAGTGATTAATAATTTAATAAGGCTGATTTATGTTTTTAATTTATTGAATAATTGGTAATTTGGTTTTGCTTATTTTTTCAGGTGACACTGTCTTCATAAAGTCCATTGATGCTTCCGCCCAATTCAAAAATGCCACATACCTATGTGAGGCTATAGAGGAGGTGATAGCCGATGTGGGGGAAGAAAATGTAGTGCAAGTGGTGACAGATAATGCAGCAAATTATGTTGCTGCTGGTAGATTATTGATGGAGAGGCACCCAACTATATTTTGGACTCCATGTGCCGCCCATTGCATTGACCTCATGATGGAGGATCTTGGCAAGCTCCCATGGATAAAAACATGTATGGAATCAGCAAGAAACATTTGCAAATTTGTTTACAATCATGCATGGGTGCTTAACCTTATGAGGCAATACATGGGGTTGAGGGAGTTGTCTCGTCCTGGCATCACTTGGTTTGCATCAAATTTTATCATGTTGCAATCCTTGATTCGGTCAAGGGCACCTTTGAGGCGCATGTTTGCTGGTGAGGAGTGGTCTTCCTCATCCTTTTCTACAAGCACTGCAGGGATTGCTGTGGCTGATTGCATATTTGATGAGGCAGGGTTTTGGACACCAGCAGATGAGATTGTGAAGCTAACATTTAATTCTTTATTATGTTTTAATTTTTAATCATATCTTACTTTTATTTGTTCATTTTCATTGACAGTCACACTTACTTATTTGTGAAACATGTTTGCACTTTGCAGTTTATTGAGCCCTTGCTAGTTCTCCTACGAGTTGCAGATGGGGAGAAGCCCGCAATGGGCTACATATATGAGGGCATGGATAGGGCCAAAGAGGCCATTAGATCAGTCTATGGTGGAGTTGATGATAAGTATCGTCCCATTTGGGAGATCATTGATAGGAGATGGCAAAACCAACTCCATAGGCCCATCCATGCAGCCGCATGTTTCCTAAATCCGGCCTTCCACTTCCGCCGTGATCTCCGTGCAGATAGAGAAATTCTTAGTGGGCTCTACTCGACGATAGAGAGAATGTTGCCCGCTGTTACTACACAGTAGTGCAGGAGATAGATGCCTTCACTAAGGCACGAGGAGACTTCTTTGCACGTCAAATGTGCAAAGATAGTAGGACAACATTAATGCCAGGTAAAAATATATTTAAGGCCATAATTTTCATCTTTTTATATTATAATTTATTATTAAATGTTGAACTTGAACTTGAAACTTGAAATGAGATTGATTTTGTTTCTTTTTCTCATCTCAGATAGATGGTGGGAGATGTTTGGTTCTGATACACCGAACCTCCAAAATGTTGCCATATGAATATTGAGCCAGCCATGCAATTCATCCGGTTGTGAGCGCAATTGGAGTATGTTTGAGCACATACACTCCAAGAAGCGCAATAGATTGACAGTGGAGAGGATGAATGACCTGGTATATGTTCATTACAACCTTCGGCTTAGATACAGTAAGGTTTTTGACCACGACGACACCCCGATCTGTTTAGAGGAGGTTGATCCACAGTCTGAGTGGATCAGTGAGGCTACAGACGCAGTCTTTAGTGACGAGGACCTTGATTGGGTGGACCAGGCAGAGAGAGAGGCTGAGGTTGTAGCCATGGCTGAGGAGGAGGCTAGAGCACGAGGAGACATAGCTATTGGTGGTGAGAGTGGTATGGGGACTCAGACACAGGCAAAGACTATGGCTGCAGCTGCAACATCATCCAGGACCTTTAGACGCCTTCGTAGGAAGGATGCTGGCTCCACTATGCCATAGGCATAGAGTGATAGACTTATAGCTATTGTTTTGAATCTTTTGATATTTCATATTTGTATGGAACATTTGATGTCATGGATTTCATATTCCATGAGTTTTGTATACATTTGACTAATTTTGTATATCAAAGTATGTTATTTCCTTCAGCAACGCAACTAGAATTTGTGTACTTTATACTTATGTGATCATTGTATACTTGTGTATGTGATCAAATTTGCTTTTATTTGTGTTGTATTCAATAAAGGGTGCTTGAAACAAGTTTTAAATCTTTAAAAATCTCTAATTTTCTAAGGTTTTTTCAACTTTTTTCATTTTGCCGAGTCTGCGCCGAGTCGCCGAGTCGAGTCACCCTAGCCGAGTCTGAGCCGAGTCCGAGTCTCGTAACTATGATTAATACTTTATAATAAGGGATAAATTAATATTAAATGAGTATTTTAATGCTCATTTAAGAAAAGGGATGCCATTATGTAATTAATATGCCTAAGTCATTAAATGGCGATTTAATGATATTTTAATTGCTCATTTAACAGCTTTTTTGTGAAGGGTTGACCTTTTGAGAGAGGTTATATATTTCCTCAAGGCAAATCGAACTCATTATGTTGATTATTCTAATTTGTCTTTATTTTCTCTCTGAGAGCATTGGGGTTTGAGAAACGAGGGTTTCTGCAGATCAACGGGTTTTGAAGAACGTTCCCTCTTCAGAATCAGGCATACCGAGACTGTGCAATACCAGTTGAAGATTGTCAACAGAGTGGCTTCACACATGAGTCATATTCGGGCATATTTCAGAGTTTATTATCAGTGTATTGGATCGATCTTTCTTCCAGAATATCACTTTGGCAGTGTTTCATTTGGCATCTAGCACATTCTTCAAGGTTGTACGGATTTATTTAACGCTGGTTGGGCCGTACATTTGCTGCAGCAAAGGCCGTACTTTCTTCACTAGATAAGACGCCTTGCTTTTTTATGTTTTGTCTTCACCACAGGGGACGCCTAGGTCTTTGGGGGTGTCTGCAACCTTCTGGTGGTGGGAGAAGCTTGTATCTGGATTGGCCATACATTTTTATGCTTCCTACAGGTGGCTGCAAACAGAAAACCAGGTTCTTTAATATCATATTTGTACTTGCTTTTTCCTTATAAGTTCGACTTTCTTCATTGTATGAATCCAGAAGATTAATAAATATATGCACCAACATCTGGGAAGCTATTCGTTGCATTATTTATCATTTATAAATTTTTATTGAATTTAATTGTATTTATTTCCAAAATCGCATTCTTTCAATATACTGCAAAAAGCTTCAAAAAAATCATAAACTATAGACAAAACAAAAAACGCATTTACAGTCAGAGGATTTGGGTTGAGAGACACCTGGTCTCTTACAAAAACCCATGTCTTAGATTTTTTCTGAGAAAATTGCCCCGTAGCCTTCATTTTGAAGCTCTGTGCTTTTTTCCAAGAATCTCTTTGCATGTGGGTTTGAAACACATCTTTTTGAGAATCAAGCTATTTGGGTTGTCTTAGAATTTGATTCTGCACAAAACCCATGTTTTAGAAAAAATTCGGAAACTTTTCCTGTCATAAGCTATTTTTAGCCTTGTCCAGAGATTTTTAGCCTTTTCGGAAAGTTGTCCGAATATATTCAACTTCACAGTCAAAAGTTTTCATTTTCAAAATGCAGTTCAATCTCATGGATTACAAAACCAAATCAGTCCTTATACATGATTTTGTTAAAACTTCAGACATTGACTTAGGTCATGTCTATCCAGTGGTTAACTTGAGCAGTTTGGAGGGTGTTAGCAGCAATTCATTGAGGAATCTTGAACGTTCCGGGTTGCTGGCAGCAGCATCTATTCCCGTCAGCACTTTCGATCTCGAGTTTGTTCTTGCTTGCATTAAGCATTACGACTCATCTTCACGACAAATCAGATCAGCTGATGGGAGAGTCATCTGCAATCTTAAGCCAAAGGATGTAGAGAAATGCTTTGCTATTCCTTCTCGTTCAGATAATTTCATTGTAGTCATTGAGGCCTATGAAAAGATATGGGATGGAGATCAAGGACGTTCATAGAGAAAGGTTGCTCAGAAATGGTTGAAAGTTCAGAAGACCAACATGCCTAAAAAGGTTGGTCGTGGTGAATTCAAGGACGAGGTTGCTGTTTTGATAACTCTACTCAATCGAGTTACAAGTCAAGAAGATGCTAATACTTTCCGACCATGGATGTTTTACATCATTTCTAGGATCCTTGATGGCACAGAACATTTTGACTGGGCCATGTTGATCAGTGATTGCCTACATCAGCAGATTACTGGTTTTATCAGGTTTCATGAATTTCACATGGTATCTTACTTGGTCTACTTAGTTGCATCTCAAGGTAGCTACAGACACCTAAAAACTAATGGGACTCTTGGTGTTCATTGTGTTCATGAGTACTACTCTCAATTGGAATTTTCTAAAGCTGAACAGGATTTCTGAGTAGTGAATGATCACTTTTCCATGAAGACAGTCAGAGATCTTGACAATGAAATGCACATTTGGATTTCTGCAGAGGCAAAATCAGCGATGGAGACTTGGGCGGATTGGTTTATCCAGTTCCCTACTTTCACATACATTCGGGTTTATGGATACGTCGGAGAGCCTCTAATGTTGCTTAGGTACTCTTCGGACAAGATCATCTTCATTGAATTTCTCAGAAAGGTTCAACACGTTCATTCCTTTCTTCGCAATCATTGTAAGTTTGCAGCTTCTTTTCCGTTCGGATTGGGCATTTTCACATGCAGAATTGCGGCAGATGCCAAGTATATGTCAATTGAGATGGAGAGATTCAAACTCAAGTCTCATACTGAGAGGTGTTCCTATGATCCTTTGGGTCATTATGCAGCCAGGTTGGAGTGAGGGATTGCACATAAGTCAGCACTTGAAGATTTCTGGGCTAATTGTGAAGATGAAGTCGAGGTTCGTCGTCGTCACTATTGTAGACTCACTATTACTTACCTCTCTGATTACCTGTTAGAGGATGTTGATGGTCTATCAGATGATGATGGAGAGGTTCTTCTCAATTCATATGTCAAGGATCAAATTGCTTAGCAGCCACTTCGCTCACCAGATTGGTATGCTAAGGAGAATACTTCTATTGAGGAGGTGTCTAGATCAGTTATCAAGACCAGCAAGCAGTTCTTGGAGAGCAAACGAAGGCGAAAGTCAGTTCCTGTTACAGAGCCGCCAGTGAATTTTTCTTCATTACCTTCTACTTCGAGGTCGAGACCTCGGGTCAAGGCTATTGTGATGCCACTTGAAGGGGTTAGATTTGGTGGAAACATGAGAGGGAGGACTACTGGTAAAAGGAAACAGAAGCAGGTAGAGAATGCACCTGAGATTCCAGTGGAGACAGTCATTCAGGCTAAGCCATGTGTTTCGCCTCCTGGTTCACCACATGTGCAGCTTATTGATATAGATTCAAAGCCTGAGATACCAGTTCGAGTAGGATTAGAGACAACTGAACCACCACAGGTTGATACATCAGGGACACTCTCTCCTCAAATTGATAATATTGTTCAGTCTTGTTGGCTCGAGAGGACTTTGGGGAGATAGAGGCGAGAACCTTCATACAATCTTGATTTATTTGAGTTCGGTGAACCTTATCAGAAGAGGTTGAACAAGAAAATCAAGAAGCAGGTGCATATCGAGAAGACTCCATAGTCAGAGATTGTTATAGAGGTTGCTACTCCTCTAGAGGGTAAGAGCCTAGATGAGGTTGAAGTCGGTGATTTTACTTTCACCAAGGCAAATCTTGGCAGGACCACTCGAGAGACAGACGTTAGCCTTCTTAAGATTGTCACCAATAATCTTGAAGAACGCATCACAAAGGATAGAGAGGATAAAGCACTACTTAAGGCCGAGAACAGTCAACTTCGACAGTATATCTCTGATCTCGTTCATGGAAATTCAAATAGAGCGCTTGTTCTTCCACAGGATACACCTGCAGAACAAAGAAAGTTGGATCAGTTAGTCAGTCATGGTAGACTTCTGGACAACTGGATTGAAAGCTTCATTGTTACGGGTCAGGGTCTTCTTACAAATTTATATCAATTGAGGAGTGATGCACATAAACTTCGTCAAGGGATCCAGCTGCTCGAGATTTCAGTTGCAGAGAGTATAGCCAAGGATTGAATTCTTATATCTCAGTTGTTTGTTGCATATGATGCCTTGGAGATTGATGAAGATAGAAGGTTTTCACTTGGAAGGAGCATCACCTTTTCGATATGGAGATATGTGAAAAGATCTCTACCAAGTTGTTTTCGCTAAAAGATAACGTTGTTGGAGCTCTTGCACTCGTCAGTGGTTTTGTTGTTCAGATTTCGTGTCATTACCTTCTTGAAGATGGCACGTATATTGCACTGAATGTAGTGCAAGCTGAGTTTGAAAAGCTGATTCGTGATAGCCTTGAGGGAGATCTTGTGGTGGCTAAGTTGGAGAACATTTCAGTGATTTCAGCTAGTTTCAAGAAAGCGGCTGAAGATGTCAGAGAATGCATGCATACAATCAAGGAGAGTGGCAAAGAATTGAAGAAACAGATTATTGTTTTGGACAGCGTCAAAGTGCCAGAAGATAGAGTGATTGACGAATTCCTGGATGAGGTGTTGAACCGAGATGACTTGGAGTGATCTGCCAGTTGGGACCTGCAGTTAGTTTCGAGGATAGAGTCAGGAGCAACAATTAACTCGACTTTCAATCTTGAGTTCACTTGCTGATTTCATACATGCTTATCTCTTCCTTGGGACTATCTTCACAGGAGTTAGGATATGGGTTTTTCAGTTAACTGAGGGTAGTGTTCCAGTTAACTTTGCTTTCAATAAGGACGTGCATGCTTGCACATTGTCCATTTAGATTAGATGTACCGGTTAACTGATGGTAATTTTCCAGTTAATTGTATAGTTTGCTTTGTTAGGGTTTAGCAATAAAATCTTGCATGCATTGCAAGACTGTAGTTGACTCAAGGTGATTTTAGGGTTCCCTACACCTTTTGATGTCTATAAATAAAAGCTTTTGCTCATTTGTACATAACTTTTGCACGAGAGAGAAATATATGCTGTGCCTACCTTGCCTTCAATATTGCTCGTTTTGTATCTGTTCATGTGTATTTGCTATTATGATGAATTGTTATGCCACTTGGGTTTCATGCAATTATGATGATGAATTCTTTCCTTAGTTAGATTGATTTTGTTTTGTGTTCAATAAACTTGTTCAGATTGAGCTGATAGATGTGCCACCTTGCCTTCAAGTTGAGAATTTGTTCTTGTTTATCATGTGATATTTTGTGAATAATAAACTTGTTTAGATTGAGCTAATAGATGTGCCACCTTGCCTTCAAGTTGAGAATCTATACTTGTTTATCGTTAAATAATCATTCCTGCTCCATTTCCTCATGCTCTGTTTTCTTGAGGAAACTGGATAGTTTTAAAGTAGTTAGCTTAGTTGTAGTTAGTGATCTGCGAAACCAGAAAATACTTAGCTGCAACGTATATAGTTTTCTTGAAAGCCTTGTACCTCTTACAGCTGAGACAAAAAAGACAGGATATAGTTTAGTTTATTTCCCTTTTCAGGTACTTTTGTCTAGCACAACGAGGGAGCTTCACCTCCTAATTTGAAGAGCACTCATTGCGTAGTGTGCATAGCTGTCTGTACCAACTTATACTCCAGAGGTGTTAGTTGTTACGCCAACATGTCGACATAGAGATGAATCACAGTATGTTGGTGGTAAACCCTAGGTCTAGTGGATGCCTATAAATACCATTTGAATGGTCATTAATGAGAAGGATAAGAGAGTTGAGGATAGTAAAGAACAAGAGATAATAGAGAATAGGTAATTGTTGGATTCATGCATAAGAGGGTTGGATAATCAAGGACCAAGAAGGGTAATGTAATTAGTTGCAAGACCAAGGGATTGGGTAGATAGATTGAGAGTTATCGTTGATTGTAATTGTACCATATTGCAACATACTTCTTGTACCCATAGCCTAAGGGGCCAATGCACTCATTGCTATTGATGACCCATTGATTAATACAATGAATTCTTGCTTCATCTCTTTTGTCTAAGTACTTACACGGTGTTGGTCTTCCTCTTTACCTAGGTGGGGCTTTGGGTGCTCTACGCACTTCAGGTGAGACATTCACCAAAAGTCCCTATCCTTTGGTGGTTGATGGGCTAAAGTGTTTGAGTATTCAAATGTTGGTTTATTTTTCTACACGAGACTTTTAAGATGGTAAATAAACCCAACACCATTGTCACATTTTGAAATGTTGAATGGCATTTTGTGGGAACAAACTTCCACTTAGTCAAGTTTAAGAGGGGATATTAGTGCATATTTTCCACACAATTTTAATCCTGCTTGTTGGGTTCTTTTATTTGATGCTTGGATTTGTTATCCCCATGAGACACCAATTTGTGTGCTGGTCCTTGGGTAAAATTTTAGGGGACCCTATCAAGTACAAACTTTGTGTTTCATTGGATTCATAATGATAGGGCCTACCTTGGTGTAGTATATTCTGTGGAGGCCTATTTTTGTATATTAAGAGGTCAGCAACAATAACCATCTATCATCCATTATTCATTTGCTAAAGTGATAATTGATACACTCCTTCAACCATCATGTATTGTCACTCTTTCTCACTGTCAATGCATATAATTGTGTACGCTCCAATGGTGAATGTTATAGAGTGTTAATGGAGTAGAGTAGTTGTGGATCTTGTCTCAATTGTCTCAAAAAGGGTTGAGTAGATATTGAGGATATATATGCACTTAATCTTACACAAGATATTGCTAGGAAAAATGTTTTCAAAAAGTTAGTGATAGGTTAGGAGTTCACAATCTATGCAATATATGTAAACTACAGTAATATAAAAAAATATATCGTAAAGGTTAATCATTGTATTTCACAATGGACATTATTAAATCAAAGTGAAATACAATCTATATGGCAATAGTAACAAAAAATAAAAGATTGAATTGTCCATCATTTATTAGTTGACGATGATAGGGAATATATTTCCTTGTAGGAGCTACCTGCTAGAGCTGTTAAGAGTGACCTTATTAATGTATCTGGTTCTAATGAACTAAAGGATGATTTATGTTCTCTTGGTGGCAAGTAATATGATGATTTGTTCATGTAGTTCTTTGACTATGATAGTTTGACCATTGATATATTTTGAACTTTGAACATATGACAAATCATAATTTATGAATCTATAATAATGTGTTACGTAGTGTTCTGTCTATTTTTGTTCCTTATAACTGCTGATTATGCTCATAAGACTGATGCTATGGTTAAATCTTATATTATATTTTTAATATTTGATTTGTCAACATTTCATGCTGTACTGTACCTAGGGTCACAGGAAAACTAGCATTTCCTGTACCCGAACCTATTTCTTGTTAATCTAGGTCTATACAATGGATGCCATTACTGAAGCCAACAAGTTCGAACTGCACTTCCCTTTGTTTGCTTGCCTAGTCTATTGTGTTTATATAAAAGACTGCTGTCTTACTGTATATACCAAAGAAGACCACTGCATTCACTTTGACAGTTGCACCACTCATGTCAATCATTTTGATTGCAGATTTTTCCATGTCAGCCAAATCAAATTGTTGTTGACCAAGAATATATTATGTTCAAATATTTTGATTGGTTTTGACTTCATACATATACAAACGATCGCTTATTATTGTACTTGCAAAATTGTGATGAACTAAATTCTTTTGAATGAGATTATTGTGGCATTGATGCTGTTGTAATGGCTTTGAATAATTTCTATGATTCCCTGACCTAAAAATGGGCTCATACCTTGTCCCAGATGGGGCTTGGGGCAATTGTATTTTGCATCTCAAGGAGGAGCCCAGATCTAGCATTCTTCCTTGTCCTGAGATAAGAGCCTGGCTATGTTATATTCTGTTTACCAAGTGGGGGCCCAGTTTGGTTATTCTTTGTCTTGATATGAAGCCTGGTTCTAGTATATTGTGTGTTCAGAGAGGAGGCAATTTTGGTAATCTTCCTCGTGTTCTGAAATGGGGGCTACTTTGGTACGTTCTGTGTATTTACTGGGCCCCCGAAAATGATTAAGCTTTGCTTGTCTGAGATTAGTTTCCTTGTCTTAAGATTAGGCCCAAGTATTGATGATTATTCCTTGTTTGAGATGAATCCAGATCTAGTAATGAGAATCATTGTATGAAATGGAATTTGGATTATTGAAGTGTGAAATTATATTGTTAGATTTTGTTTTGGGCTAAACAGAAAAGACAGTCCTTCGGAGTCCCAAGTATCTGATGCCTTACAATAGTAAATGCCTTTGGGTTTGATTCCTGATTTGGCTGGTGAACGGCTGGTGTTTGGTGAATCTACTCTGGCATATAGCTTAGGTGCTGCTTCAACCTAGATGGATATGATGGTTGAATCTCTTCCATCCAAAACCTGCAGCAGCAGTCTCCATCAAATTGACCAGCAAGAGAAAGCACACCCAGCCCTGTGGGCACTTTCACCCAGAACTTAATGTGACTGCCTTCTGGTGAAGTCTAAATAATTATATGGAAAGTTTGGTACTATTATTGTCAAATAAACAGAGACCAACAATCTTCAGATATTAATCAAGAAGAGCAAAACGAGGCTAATTTTATCACCACCAAAAGCCAGCTGTTACCACTCGGTGCCATAATAATTCTTGACTCATTTGGAGCACAGGCTTCTGAATCTTTGCGCACACATCACTGATTTCATAAATATTACATATGGGACTTAGTATTCTGATAGTTTTCTGAATTTCATGTTCTGCTTGTATTGCAATTCAGTAGTACAGATAGCAGTATTATTTGAATATACTTTGTGCTAAAATTGCAATCATAGTTGTTAAGTCTCTGTCCTTTTGTACCATGATACAGAACATTATGCTTCACAAGCATGCCAAACAAAACAGGCCTTTATATAGACAGGGACCTCCTTGGGCAAAGTCCTAAGACGTGTTTGAGACGAGCCATCACCTAGCATACTATCAGCTAGAGTGGCATGAGTCGAATGGGTTATTCGTAAATCCTTTTGTTGGGTCTCATCATGAGGGATGTGTGGGCATGTGACAAGCCCACTTCATGTTAAGGATTTTGTTGAATTTTACCTTATCTTTAAGGCGAGATTCTAATCCAATGTAGGTTTTCCTTTATTTCATATAACTTCTTTGTTGGTATCTTAAGTTAGGTAGATTTCCTGTTTGTATCTTGACTTTTAGTTTTTATGAGGCTTCTGATTTGGGAAATCTGAACGAAGGAGGAAATGTCTTGATTCAGACAGTCTAGACTCTAGAGATTTGTACATATACAATCAAATACTCTGCTTGTGGGTCACCATCGAATTTTCATTATTCATGATAAGGTCAGCTAAGAGTTTCTGAGAATAGTTGAAGTCTTGTTGCTTCAAATGAAAGGGACTCTTTCAAAATGACTGAAAAAGATTAAATCAATATTTCTGGATAACACTGCATTATTATTTACTAAAGTTTCGAGTGAGCTACCAAAAAGAAGTTTCCAATGTACTTCGCTCGAAATGTCAATATAAATATAACTATCAATATAAATATAACAATGCACTGTTTTGATTAAGAGGGAAAAACAGGTTTTGAAGGGACCTGAAACCCTTTACAATATGTCAAAATAACAAAATGCTGCTAAGACAAAAAATAACATAGAGAACCTAGCAGCCAAACAGCAGCCAAAAAACAGTCACACAACAGCGAACTAAAAGACTACATAGAGAGGCACAACAAGACTATCTCATTTCTTTTAAAGTTTTAGCAACCTCCAACTCCTGGTTGTAGTGGAGGTTGACCATGGACAGTAGCTCCTGCTTTTCCTCTTCAAAGGATTTCTTGAGGCTAGCCCTTGTTGTAGCACTTGGACCCTCATTCCCATGGTTCTTTCCTTTTTCCTTAGTGGGAAGCCCTCTCATTTGGTACTCCGCCATCTAGTGCTCCCTAAGGGTGCTCATTTTTTCCACTAAAATCTTCAGAGAATCTCAAAGAGCTTTTGAATGTCCTTGTCCAGCGCAGCCACTTTGTTCTGCAATTCTTGCAACCGATTAACACACTCAGACTGAAAGTCCGAAACGGAACTTTCCAAATCCACAATTCTTTCAATAAGAAGATCAAAAGTAGAACCCTTGGGCATACTTTGAAATTTTTCCTTGAGGCTTCTGATTTTAATATTGACCTTATTGAATTTAGTAAGGACCCATTTTGCCACCCTAAAATTACAAGCAGCTCCAATTTTGGCCATGGACAAATGGGTCATCATATCGGGGTTCTCCTTATCCAAGTAAGAGAAATCAGCAGATAAGGGGTCAAACCTCTCAGAGTCCTTCAAAATATCTGACTTCGTGCCTTTATCTGGAACTTTCTCCTTACCTTTGTCTTTAGCAGTAGGCTGAGAAGAAACTGCATCCACATTCATTTCCAGGCTGCCAACCAAAACTACATCTTCAGGATGAGGAAAAGATTGGACTTCAACATCCGTCACACAATCACCCGAACAAACACCTTGGGGCGTAGTAGTTTGCTTCCTGACTGGCATGGGCGTTGGCTTCTTGGAAGTCCAGGTGACCTCTTCCCTCGTCTCATACCCACCAATATCCTTGTCATGGGGATGGACCCCTTGCTTTTTGGTTTCATTGAGGACATCTTAGGCGACCGAGAAGCTTCCTCCTCACTCTTAGACTTCTTGGGAGGCCTAGGCACTTCCTCCTCACCCATCTTGTATCCAACATCATCTTCATCTTGGGGGCTAGCCGCCTTCTTCTTGGACTTCTTCTTGGGCACATATTTCCTCTTGCTACTAGATTCCCTTTTTTGTGGCAGCGGGTTTGAAGAGGGAGATAAGGAAACCTCAATGGCGTCTTCATCCACCTTCCACTCCTCTTCTTCCTCATCATTAGTAGTAGACTCTGTGGTAGGGTGTTTAACAACCCTAGGAAAAGTGGCTTTTCCTTTATCGTTTTAGCCGGGGAGTGAACCTTAACATACTCCATTATGAGGAGAATCAGACCCTCATGAAGAGGAGTGCGGGGATTCTTCAAATGGGCGTAGATTGAAGTCTCCAGAGAGCAAAGCAGGAAAAATGGAAAGGAGGCATGCAACTTATGACGGAAGTGATTTAGTAGAGTGAAATGAAACCCCAGGATGGTAGTGAAACAACCATCCAGGGTTATGTACTTCATAATAACCTCTGCCACCTCAGCCCAAATGGCCTTGATTAATAAGTGGTCATAGCCCCAGGAGGCAAGCTTTACAATCTGCTACTTTTCATCGTCCTTAAAGAACTGCTCCATCACACCCTCATTGCCCTTCCACTCCTTAAAAAACTTTCTGTAATGTCCCCAATTTAGCCCTACGCTCCTCATTTGGATTTAGCCTATTTCTAGAAATCCGTAGGCTACTCAGATGTGCAAATTTAGGGTTTCCACTTTTAGTAAGTCTTGCTTCTAGCTCAGTTCAGCTTTCTGTTGGTTTTGAGGTGAACTTACTATTTTTGGTATTGGCTATTTTTAGTAAGTCTAATTTTGGCAGTGGCATCATCAACAGTTCAGCTCAGGTCATCATGCTATTTTTGGCAATCCATCAGTTTCAGTATTGACATTGGTTTTGGTTATCTCCTTGGACAGAGTTTTATACTTAGTCAATTTCATGTTTTTAAGTTGTACCCCACGCCTAGGCTTGATGACTTCAAGTTGTTTTAAAGAGGGGACATTAAGGGGTCAAGTTGAGCATTTAATGATTTAATAAATGCTTTATTGTTGCATTTTGAAATGGACACCAAAAAAGGAAGATGAATAATATTTTATTATTTCAAAATAAAGTGAATGGTTGTAGTGGCGTCCCTTTTGGAAGTTGAAGTGATTCAACTTCTTGGAATTGAGAGTGTTTCATTTGCCATTTGAAGCTTATTTATTGAGGCCTTGCTCATTCATTCTCATCTTTGGAAAATATTGTAAAGTTATGTTGCTGGTTTGAAATCCATAATCTGGCTAAGGGAAAGCTTAGCAAATTTTTGGCCCGAAACTATGGTTCCCTAGAAGGTTGATTGAGAGTGTGCTTCATCCAGAAGTACATATTGAGCTTCAAAGTTGAAGAATTTGGTAATAATTTCCAGTTTGTGTTTGCTGGTTATTTCATGGCTGAAGGAGGTTTTTATATACAGCTCTTCATATGATTTTATTTTGGTTTTGGGTAATTGCTCATATTGATTCTATGCCAAAGGCGACTCATCCTAGGAGTTTGCAGATTTTAATTTGAAGTTTCTGATTTTTAAAGTGAAAATCGCCCCTCTTGGAGGCCGTACCATGCTGAGGTTGCCTTGGAATTTGTGTATAATTGTTTAATGAGCTTTGATGTAGTTTGTGAGTTGGAAATTGGGCGCCAACATCTTGGAATACTTTTGCAATTCATCTCAGGTCTTTTAGAGGTATCTTTAGAGAGTTTTGAGCATTTTGGGTGTGATACAGTTTGCTGGTTAACAATTTCAGTCTGCTGTTTATTTATATCAGATTGCTAATCATTCAGATTTTGGCTTACATTTTGGTGATTGAGAAGATTGAATACTGAAATAATCATTCTTCAAATGTTTGCATTGATTCTAGTATTGTAACACTTGTAAATTGCAGATTTGTTACATTGTAAGGCTGTGATTTAGTAGTACTAATCTAGTCATTTTATTTGCTGCATTTACTTGTGAATTATTTGCAAACACTTTAACCTCTGGATGGTTTACCGCCAATGTGGAAAAATCTAATATTGTATCTTCTTTCAATCACCCACTTTTGTAAGTGGCGAATCCCCACTGTGGAGTGGATGCCCGCTAAGCGGATGAATTACTGTGCATTGTATTGTTTATTCCCCTACACTGAATAAGTGGTAGTGCGGACTCTTCATGGCTGGTTCACCGCCTATTAGCTTTCCAGTTGAGTTTCATTTTCAGTTTTAGTTGTTTACTCTGCCATATGCTATCACCTCGCCTTCTGAAGGATCTTGGTGAACATTCTTGGCATTGAGTTCTTTAAATTAATCATCATTTTTGGAAGCTAACGCTAATCTCTTGGCGGATTGATGTTTGTGTTATGAAATTTCAAAGAAAAATTTGGTTGGTATATTTGACTTTCTTCCATCCAAGCTCAGGCATGTTATCTGCGCTATAAATTCTTCAGTGATGGGGAAAGCAACACCATTAACAATCAAGGAATTGATTGTGCCATCCATGAACAAAGGTGCTGGTGGCTTCATGGTCGAAACCATGTAGCCTTTCCATGTAAGGAGTAAGCCCTCCTTCCTCTAAAATCCGCTAGACCTTTGGTTTGTTTCTCCACCTGTCACAGGATATGGGCTGCACCCGATTGTGATCACCCCTCATCCTTTCTAGAAAACTCCAAACTTATGCCAAAAACTCAACTTACCATTCACAATGAAACCATTTTTAGAAAGGGCTTTGGGAAGGGGCACTAAAATGCCCAAAAAGCGTGGGAGAAGGTAGGAGATGATTGCACCCCAGCCACGCCAAATCTCAAGGTTTGTATTGGATATCATATTGCTGTAATGACAGAGCACTCTCAGGTACAGAGTCGTACCCATCCCACGTTTTGGCTGTCATTAAATTATCCCCTTCACTAGCAAAGAAGTCTGCAAGAGAATTACCTTCTCTATAAATGTGGGTGATGTGGACTTGATTAAACCGATACATGATTGCATGGGAGTCAGCAATCAAATGCTCGACTGTCCAGCAAGGATTAGAAGTGCCAAGCAAGCAGTTAATTCTGTTAAGGGAGTCCCCCTCGACCCAAACTCTTCTAAATCCTTTGTCATACACAGTTTTGATGCCTAGATAGGTCACTTCAGCTTTGGCGCGATGATTGGACTAGGTTCCCAATGGGAGTGCCATCGCAACCAGAAGCTAACAATGCACTGTTACCGACAAATGTCAATTCAAGTTTCTTCCTGCAGAAATCATAGATCCTAAAAAAGGTAGATTCTCATAGTTCTGTAATAGGTCCAGTGTGACCCCTTTGATTCAAAGAACATTGATGTTTCAGATCTGAAACAAACTCATGGCATTCTCAGGATCCTTGTTTAGGCATGAACCAAATGGAAGTTCTGCAGGCCTTTTACCCAAATATGACATGGTTTCATTTTAGGCGTTTGGTGGAAACTAATGTTTATTAGTCTCACTTTTTATTTGACAATTTTTACTTGCACCTTAATCGGAAACAATAATGAACTTTGCTACGAATTCAATAATTTTAGCATCTTCTATAAGCTTGAAACTAAAAGAAGACTGTTGAATAATCATATATTATCAGGGAAAAATCCAATTTACAGGTGAATTAACAGACTGGTATTTTGGGAAGGCAATTTATCACTTAATGACCAAAAAAAATTGGAGTTTTTAATTTCATTTGCTAAAATCTTTTAAGGATTTAAATTGCTTAGTCTAAGCTGTCTGGACTCTGGAGAGAGCAGTCAATACCCCTCTAGCTTGCTGGTTTTGTAAAAGAAGCCCTTTACTTAAGTCCTAGTATGTGTTTTAGACTGCATATGTTCTGTATCAATCTCTCTTTTATTTTGTACTGGCAAAAGTAATTTTGTTAAAATATAATGACAGTTTCTTTTTTGTTCTTCCTATCTTTGTTATTTGATGTTAAATTAATGTCTTAAAAATATTTGATTTCAAAACTGATGTTAAAATTTCAGTCAAAATATTAAAATTTTTGAGCTGCAAGATCACAAGGATTAGCTTAGTCACTAGTTCGGTAAAATAAATAATAGATACTTAGGAGAAATTTCAATCTTTCAGTTTAAAATGAAAAAAGTGGATTCTCCATATTGTTTTTCCTTTTTGAAACAAAGATAAAAAGGTTGATCAGAATTCAAATAGCAGAGAAGCAGAGCAATACATTCAAAAAATGACTAATGGTGCTACTTCACACAGCCAGAGTGGTGATAGTTTTGTAGTTGCTGCGAGAATTTCCAGTTCATCTGCTGTTCGTCTTTTTTTTGATCATTTCGTCTATAAGTTGCCCAACAGGGAAGTAAGTCTTCTATTCTGCATTCTAATTTATCCCAAATTTTATAATAAAAATCAAGTTTGAAAAGATATTTTATTTAATTGGGGTTTGCATATGCCTCGTTCTGATTGATGATTTATATGACTTGATTTTAGGAAAAGGTTAGCTGATTGTCATGGAGTTGTTTAGCAGAATGACAGTTTATGTTTTGAGCAAAAGCTTCTAGTATATCAAAAATTTGAGCTGTGTACTAACATAGAGCTTTCTCCTGCAGCCTGTATTGGAGGCGAAGGCCACAGTTGTTTGTCTTGATAAAAGCTATCGTCTTGTCCGTTTTCCTCCTGATTTTAAATCTAAGCTCACACTATTTCTTCGTAACAGTGAAACAAACTAGGAACTTAGGTAGGGTGGGCTTTTGCTAACCAGTAATGCATATAGTGTTGGGTGGTTATAATTTCGTTGGCTGTCATTGCATATTTGATTTGCCATTCAAACATATACTATAACTCTATATATACAATCTGATATAATTTGATCAAGTTTAGGGTCTAATTTGATACCCTCAATCTTACATCTTTGAGTATCCCATAAGGTGCTTTATAAAAAGATACAAGGTGGTAATGTTTAAAGCACCATGTTATCCACCAATTATCTTAGTAACTATTTATTAACACTTAAACTTGAAAGGTGCAGCAAATGTACTTAAGGGATCTTTACCGTGAGGCTGATAAACATTTTGATGTAAGTCAGCTAAACTTTTTAAGGAATTTTAGTATTTTACTTATATACATGTTATAACCACAAGCATATGGTGCTGCATTGATTCTTTGATGAGCTTTGCTAGTTCTAACGACCATTTTCCAGCGTCTTTTGTTGCTATCATCCACATTTGTATAACCCAGTGGCATAAAGCTTAATTTTGACTGACAATCGATTGGAAACTATGTTATGATGTGTTTCTGTCATGACATGGATAGCATTCTCTCCAATGTTCAAATTTTTTGAAATAAAATTTACCGCAAATGCATTTTCTGTTTTAACTATTAAGATTCAATCACCTCAAGATTAGTTTTTTGATCAACAGGTTAATTAAATTAACTTCCAAGATATTAATTTAAATAATCATGCTCTACTTTTAGCAGCTATCTCCGGCTTAATCAAGACTTTGTTTTATAAACATTTTTGTTGCTATCTGGGCAACAACTTAGACTATTTTATTTTATTGAACTTTTGAAGTTTGATTTTTTTTGGAATACCGTAACTTTCAGCAAAAATTCAAATAGCAGCATAAAAAATGCTTCCACAAGAGTAGCAGATAAGGGATTCAAGCCGCAATGTAGTAATATTAACCATAGTCGCAGAAGATGGGAAAAACACACAAGTATCTGCATTTTAAACAGATGCCATGCTGGTCTGACCTGGGTGGCTCGTTATTTTCAATAGACCAGTCAAACCCAGTCAAAACAGGATCAAACTGGGATTTTTTTTTGCAAAACAAATGCGCGTAGAACGCATGCAGTTCAAAAAACTTTAACAGGCAATGGGTTTTTGTTTATAAACCATTAATAACATTTGCACTTTTTTTCTCCATGCTTTTATGAGTATTTTAGCGTCTTTATGTTTTTTCCGTTCTAAACCTATTGTAATTGAATTACACTTTGGTTTGCTGTGCCATTGCTGGGTAAGTTGAATGTGACCCTGATATCAACATTGTGAAGGATAATATTTGAAAGAAAATTGCCTAGCTTTCTTGTAAATAACCTTGGAAATGGTGAGCATTGTTTCCATATTCAAAATAGGTTTTAGTTTATTTAAGTGAAATTTGCACAGTACGATATTAACATTTCCAACATCCCCCTTAATGTGAAATTGAAGGATTTACTTTACATTTAGGGTAACATAGTTAATATATTGACAAATAAGAGAATGCTATGTGGACAATTCCCTTTCACAACAAGCTTTTAGGGACATAATTATTTTCAAAAATTAACAAATTTAAATTTTTGTTGACATTTTAATTTGTGTCTTTTGGTGCAACACAAAACAAAACAGGATGTGAGGATAAACCTCTCTTCAAATTGGAAGGGAGAGTTCTCTCTAACAAAAAACAAAATCCTTAAAACATAGGGACATGGCTTCTATGTACAATTTAGTTCTTGGGGTTTTGAAAATCTATTGAAAAAAACTAAATAACTGCCTATTTTTTAAATTTAGGACAAGGATGCTTTGCGCATTATAAAATTAAACATGGGAGGATAAACCTTTCATCATATTGGAAGGGGAAGCTTCATGTAACATAAAATGAAAACAAAACCTTAAAACCTAAGGATTTGATTTCTAGATGCACAATTTTATTCTTGGGGTTTGACCATCCATTTAAAAAAAGTTAAATAATTTCTTATCTTTTAGTTCTTGGACAAAGCACAAGATTTATCAACACTTCTGTTCAATAAAAGAAGCTTTTATGTTTTTCAATTTAAAGCAAACAACCTATAACAACTAGTAAATGCTCACTCTTTTTACCTAAAGTAGAGACTGAAAAATGTAAGTATAACATAAATTGAATTGTTTTGTACAAATGATATACACAAGATCAAGCTAACAAATTTGAAGGAAATTGCATACAAAAATTAGCAATAGAAAACTTGCAATTTTGAAGGAATACAATTTTATTCACTTAAAGAAAACACACAAGATCGTAAAAAGCTTGAATAATAATTTAAGAAGTAAAACTAACGTGCAAAATTTTATTCACTCTATAAAACTTTTGAACAACAATTTTAACAAAAATAGAAATAATTTTTTTAATTAAAAATATATCTAGATGAAGTTTAACAAAACCTTCTAAGAAAAATAAATAAAAAACAAATGAAGATACTTCATTGAAGTGAGCAATACAAAGCTTGCAATTTTCAAGGTAAAACAATTTGATTAATCTAAACAACATACACAAGATCGTAAAGAGATCAAACAATAATTCAAACAACAAAATAGAGATACCAAATTCCATATATTTTTTCTCTAAGACTTTTAAACAACAATTTTAATAACAGTTAGACATTAAATTATCATTGAATATTTTAAGTGCAAATGATATTTATTTTTTAAGGTTTTACAAAATTTTGTATAAAAAATAAATAAAAGTTAACATTTCTATCAAAACAAATTAATATATAATTATGTCTCCAAATATTAAACTTTAAAATAGATTTATGATAAATATACCTATCAACTCCTTTTTCTTAAGGTGCGCCTGGTAAACTTTTTAACGTGACCGGCGGCGCTGGCACGACACGCCCTCCGGTACCACGGGGGTGGGGGAGACTAGACCTCGTGACCAACCTCCTGCAACAAGAAAGATTTAGCCAACCGAGCTAGGGCCCCAACCCTATAAATATACCTATCAACTAGGAATAGATTCTTTTTGAAAATAGGTCACATAAACAATAGCCCCTTAAAAATAAATTTATTTAAATATGATTATTTTTTCAAAAAAAGTTAGCAAAAATAGCTTGAACTAAAAATGATTTTTAAACGATTTTGATGAAACTCTTTTGTTTTGCTCACGACAAATCCATTGAAGAAATCTTGAAACCTTGAATTTATAACTCCAATTAGATCTAGAAAATGAGCATAGTTTTTTTTTCTTGACAACATTACAATCATGATATCAAGGATTAACTGACTATCATTGTCAACAATACAAGTTTATTTCCAACAACAAATTCATTAACCATTCATGGATATAACCAATCAATCAATTAATGCTAATGATTTAGAATAGAAAAAGCCAATGGAGTAATCCCAGTTCACATTACCTAAAACTTACCATAATTGTTCTGCAAAGTCATTTGGACTCCATGTCTTCATCCTGCCTTAGTTTGTCTTAGGGGTGCAATATGATATCTCCAAGTGGATATAATCCCTATCCACCACGCCAAGTAGATTATGTGGCTTGGGGTAAGAGAGTTGACAATTATACTAGCTTGTTGCACGTAAGGTCAACTTCCTAATGACCATCTACCCAAGTGTTGATGGTGTTTTATGCATTTCTCAACACAGGCAGTGCGTAGGTGCACTACCTCTCTTGAAAGACAATACTCCACAATCGGATTGCAGAACACTATCCCAAGGTCTCTCGGATGTCAGGTCATGACAGTGCTTAGATACCTCAGTAGTTTGATGTGATTTGCTGGAATCACAAGGCGGTCTTACAGAAAATACAAAGTGTAGACACAAAGCATGAAGTTGGATCTTTGAAAAGGAGCCCTTAGGATGGGAAATTGATATGCACCGGCTGTAGGTTCAAACATCAATCTTGGACTCCATTTTAGTTGTTAGATTTGGCTTTACAATGTGCGATGAACCTTGGTATTGATCAGTTACTAAAAAAAAGGAAAAGAGCGAAGGAGAGGAAAAGTTCCTAAGTCTGAAACTAGCAATGAATAGTAACAATGGAGTTCCTGCAATGGACAATTCCTTAAAACAATATCCCACTTAACCAGGGATTTCACAGTATCATGGAAATTGTGCTATCTTCTAAGGGCTGCAGATATTTCATCCTTCATACACCACATACATGCATGAATTACAGATAAAGATTTAGGGCAACTTTACAATCTAGTCCAGGCTAAATTTGCACAGCCATCTACCTTCAGCAAACAACAAAAAGTATGGACTAAGGGATCATCAACAAAGCAGAAATTTTCACAGTCACCCAACAACATTCCTAAGATTTAACTAAATAAAGCAAACAACTAACTAAACAACAATAAGATCTAAGTTAAACATGTAAAATTGGAGAGATGAATCAAATGACATGAGAGAAATCAAGGAAATACACCAAGTCAATGATATTTCTTATAAATTTCTGCAGCATGCCTTTACAAAAACTCAACTCTCTCTTTTGCAAATGAGGGGAGTGCTCTATTTATAGTTTCCAAAAAGTTAAATGAATGGCCAAGATTCATTCTCATCATGTGGCCAAGATTCATTACAAAATAGGGTTTCACCTACCCCCAAATAGATTTACAATTTAAAAATATTTTTTGTCTCTTCCCTATTTCGTCATCTAGTGGATGACACTATAGCTTTTCGTCCTGTAGCTAATTGTTGTTTTCTTGGCTGTAGCTATTCTTCAGGGAGATCTTCTTCTTTAGCTGGGCTGCCCTCTTGCTCCCTGGAAGCTGCGTGTTCCATATATTTGAGGATGACGGCTTGGAGCTTGTCTATCTCGATGATCTCGCATCTTAACGTTTGGTAGCTCCATTCCTTAGCGTCCTCTTCCAGCTTTTTCCACTCTTTGTCGTACTTCGAGCCTTGGTCCTTGAACAGCTCAGATCGGTCGAAGGCGCGGGCAACAAAACTTAGGAACTCCGTCGTGATTTCTCCGGCTGTCCCGTCCTTCACCTTCTCCTAGAAGTACGGCTTGATCTTTTCTGCATCCATTTGTACCGTGGGCATATCATAGCTCGTCATCAGCTTGAGGTATTCGGCGCATTCTGCCCGGATTTCCTTGATCCACTCAATATCTGGATCCACTTTGTTCTGGATTTGCTCTAACCTGTCCTTCTGATTGTCGAGATCTCTGCGCCACACGTCCACCAGCCAATGATCTTCTTTCTTCAGCTCTAGCTTCTCTTCCCATGTGTCCTCAGGCATCTGAAGGATGGCTTCAACTCTCGGGAAGGTGGAGTCATATATTGCAGGGAAATTGGTGCAGAGCCTCCTTGTGCTTTCCAGGGACTGCATTAGGTCCAATAACTTATTGGCTGTCCTCACAGCCCTGTTGATTCCCATGTTTCCGACGTATATGACCCATCGGAACCAATCCTCGGTCGTTTTCTCTAAGTTCTTCCTCCTCTCCATCTTGTCAATCTGTTCTTTGGAGAGCAACTGCGGTGCAGCTGTGGAGGTGGTGGGCAGGTCGTCCACTGAGGACCATTGCTGTATGTAGTCAGTTAGGGCAGCAATCTGCGCTTTGAGCTCATCCTTGGATACCTTATCCTGCTTGATCAGGTGCACCACTGTGGCCACCGATTCCTCCAGGTGCTCGACCTTTTGCTCCCTAGTTGCTGTCCCCAAGTCAATGGTGGAGATGCTGTAACTCACCTCTGCCTGGCCAACAGTTGGCGTTGCTACTTGTGCTGCTCGGGAGCCGGAAGCGTCCATGGTTATCTTGGATCGGACCTTAGGCTTCTTCTCCTTCTTTGTCGTGGTTAGTGATCGAGCCAAGATGGCCTCTAATCTCGCCCTTGGATCCTTCAGCACTGGGGTTGCCTTCTCAAGTTGTTTCTCTAACCAATCGAGCATAGCAGATTTATCTTTGGGTGCATCATGGCTGCCTTCACCCTTCTCTGTCAAAGGTAAGACCTCTGCCTCTTTCTCCTTTTGGGGTTCTTCCTTTTCTTTGGTAGCTTCCTCCTCTTCATCGGAGTCTTGAACAAATACAAGGCGCTTGACGGGCAACTTGGTGGACAATTGTCGAGTGGGACTATCTTCTTTCGCTACCTCCTCTTCTTTCTTCTCTTCAGCAGCCTTGGCCTCGGGGCTCTTGACAGCATGGGTTTCAGCCTCGGTGATATCCTTTATCTGTTGCTCTTCCGGTGGCTGCCCCTCTTCAGTAGATGGTGACTTTTCTGCCTCTTCCCCAATGTCCTTTAACTATCGTGCCACCTCCTCCTCAAGGTCCTCATCGAATGTTTGGATAATTTCTTTAGCGCCCGAGCCATCCTCTTCATCCCCACTCCCGGAAGAGCCTGTCTCTTCTCCCTCGTAGACCACCCTGTCAATGGTTCGGTGCTCGTACTCGGGGTGCTCGTGATATTCATCGGCCTCTTCCTCAATAGGCTTCGAGGCCTCCTGCTCTTGCTCCTCCAACTCTTTTGAAATCTGCATTGTGGCCTCCATGGCCGGCGGCCTTGTTGGCGGTTGTGAAGGCTGAGCTGTTGCGAGGGATTGGGCGAGGGCTGCTTGGAGAGCGGGGTCCATTAGGATCTGTAAGACCTCAGGGGGATGACTCTATAGGTGCCGCGTAATAGCCTCGGGTATAGTGGCAAGGGGAACAAGCGACGCTATTGTTGCCAGGGGGAGGGAAGTAATCAGAGACATAGTGGCAGAGGAAGGAGGAGTGGTCATGCCAAAAGAGGAATCAATTACGACCACCGACCCGGCAGGGGGCCGAAGGGGCAAGATGGACAGAAATGTCCACTGCCGGCGGAGATGCAGCGATCATAGCTATGGAGGTGGGCGGTGCACCAGGAGGGGCTGGGAGAGCCAATGGAGGCTGGGATTCTGTTGTAGCCGCCGTCTGCTTGAGTCTTTTGGGAGATGAGCCTCCCGTGTCTTTCTTTGCTTGCTCCTTGGGATCTGCAAATTGTGCGGTCTCTGTTCCTTTTCTCTTTTGAGACTTGGTGACGGGGGGAGACTTGGAAGTCTCACTAGCTGATGTGGTGGTGGCAACGTCCTCCATGGCACTGGGCTCGCTCTTGAGCTCCTCATATGTTAGGACTACTCCCTGTTGCTTCAGTTGCACCACCTGCCCGTCGACCCACTCCTTGGTATGAGTTATGATTGGCTGGGTGATAGTGTCCAGGTCATCGACCTCTTGCTCGTCCCAATCAATGGAGGGGATTGCCAGGTTGGCAACCGCAGAGTACCTCGGGTGCATAATGGAGGACTCGTCCTCCTCGACTTGGTCCGGTACTGGGAATGGTTGCACCCTCCTTAAGAACTGCACGGTCATGTGCATGTAGTGCCTCATGCGTACCTCCTTGTCATCCTTGCAGTTAGCCCAGAAGTCTTCAATGTGGTATTGGTGGGCATATGATGGCCCCAGTGCCTTCCTCACATGGCCATGTGGGTCCATCCGCGGGCGAGTCGTGTACCACTCAAAATTATATTCTTTAAGCTCCTTCTCCAAATTGCTGGCACATTGGGAAGTTTGTAGTCGATACAGGCCCTGGCTGAGGGTCATGGGATAGGGGATCCCTGCTACGTGCTTGTTGCCAAAGACGGCCTGGATGTGCTGGAGCTGCCGAGAAAGCTCTAGGAGGATGATCCTGTCGTTTGGGTACCTCGGCAATCTGTTTGGCCGCTCTGTGAACCCTTGGGCCCGGATGTAGGTGAACTTAGGGAACTGGATGAATAGGAAGGCATATTCTTTTAAAAGCGCCCTGGCGCTGTGGGAGACCCTCCTCTCGAAGTCTCTAGTGACCAACCTGATGATATGGCCAATGAAGGCGTCATTGACCCGGCAGTACTCCTTGAAATTGCGGTACTGGAGTTGAGGGTATTTGTCGAATGGCTTGAGCCCTCGCCTGTGCCCTTGGTCTGGTGCCACAAATAATCCACTGTACTGTCTTTGGCCTGCCAGGGAGTATACCAGGTAGGAGGTCATGTAAAACTTAGAGCTTTTCTTGACGTTGACGAATTGTTCATGGAAGCAATTGCTAATGATGCCTCCCCAGTCGAATGAGACCTTGGTGTTAACGTCCTCATTCCTTCGCAGGATCTGCTCAATGTAATAGGCCATCCATTGTTGGAAGTAGGCGACTGCTGGGAGACCCATGACCCTGCTCAGCATAGTTACTAGGTCGTGATAGTCTTCGTAAAAATCGCTGCAGAAGAGTTCGTGGGGAACCTTTGCAGCGCTGCCCCGTTTCTCCTTAAGCCAAAGGAGGTTGATTGATTTCTTGCACCCTAACGGATTGGCATCCCACGCCGCTTGGCACTGTTCCAAAGTGGGGACCTCCATATGTGGGAACGTGGGGATGTGGAATGTTTTCGTAATCCCTTCTGGCGACATGTCCGCGATGATGTTTCCCTCTTTATCTACAATGGTTCTGGTGTCAGCTTGATAGGCTTCTCGGCAAGCCATTACCAGTTCGGGCGCTACGAGCGAGGGAGGGAAACCAGCAGCCTTGGCAATTTCGCTCTGCCGTATTAGTCTGACGTTCTTTGTTGTAGGGTTGACCTTGACCCTCTGAGTGAACTCATCTATGTCCACCTAGTCGATGTTAGTATCTGAGATTTCTTTCCAGTCGGTCGAGACCTTCGACTGGAGCGGTTCACCCTGGAACTGAAACTTCATCTGATCTTTATCTTCTTTTCTCCGAGGGGTCTTTCCTGATTTCTTGCCCTTATCCTTTTCGGCGGAGGCCCCTGAAGTTCCTGCAGCCGTTTCCATATATCCTGCAAGTAAGGGAAAAGTCAGCACAACAAGCATCGAAAGCAATTACGTTATTCCATATTTTGAGCATATCATCTAAATAATTAATCAAGTACATCATAAATCTTGCTTCAAGATGTTATCGATTTCATTTCAGGGCATTTGGACAGTCCGGGCCCGGAAGGCCAGACTTCCCTGGCAGGAATGCTGTCAGGAAGGGAAAACATAGCCGAAAGCTCCCGGAGACCCTCCTTGGCCAAATCTTAATGTTTCAAGAGGCCCATGATGGAGAAGAGCAAATTTTAGGACATGGGTTGAAGTCAGATTTTGGATTTGAGCTTGTTTGGATTGATTTAGGCGGCACCGGAGGTTTCAAGCCGGGAGGCTGCTGACAGACGGCTGTTGGAGACGGCGGACAGCGGGTGGAAATCCGAAGGCATCCTCGGCTGTCCCAAGGTTGTGCGCATTGCACTGGTTGCTGATGGCCTCCTTTTTCATTTGCTGACCCTGATCTCTGATCTGGTCCAAGTTGAATATGCATTCCAGCTGAACCATACCTCTGGGGATTGTGTTGGTTTTGAGGTTGATAACCCCCTCTATGTCCAATTCAGCCTCCTGTGGATCAGCTTCGTCAATTATTTGAGCTGCGAAGACGTCGGAACTTGTGATGAATTGAAGGATGTGCTTGTCGTCATTGAAGACTTGCATGTGGGTGACATTATCTGGGACTGATGGCGTGGAGGTAAGCTCAATAGTGAATTTTTTGAGCCCAGACAAAGAGAGGGGTTGTAGAGTGCTGGCCGCTTGAGCTAAGGCATCAGCTGTGCGGTTCTGAGCACGAGGGATCAATTGTATATTGAATGCATCTAAACCCTCTAATAGGTCCCAGACCCTATGCCTATAATTTGTGAGCCTTCGATCATGACAGGAATACAGCTTCCTGACTTGTTTAACTACGAGTGCGGAATCCCCGAAAACTTGCAACATTTTCACATTTTTCTTCAAGGCCATAAGAAGGCCAAGGACTAAGGCCTCATATTCTGCTACGTTATTAGTGCAATAAAACTGCAATCAGTGGGCAGCAAGAAATGTCTTACCCATTGGACTGATGAGTTCAATCCCCGGTCCAGCTCCTTGCCTGGACTTTGATCCATCAAATCGGAGCGTCCAGCACGCGGATGATTCCTTATCTTCATGCTTGATTGAACTTCTGTTCCCTTTCGGCTGGACGGCGGGCCTTGCGATCTTAGGGGAATTTTTCGGTTCGAGACAATGATCAACAGGCAGTTCCGCTGGTGTCTCCTTTAGCGTTTCTGTTTGAGGAGTAGATGATTTTCTAACATTCGCCACTGCTGCTTGGCACAAGCAACAACCAAACTCAGAGTGAGCAGCATTGTGAACCCTACACCAGTTTGGCAATAAGAGATCCTGGAAATTCATTCGGGCCCTTAGGCTGAGCTGATCCCTTGCGCATTTTTCTATAAACTCCTGGAATCCATCGAGTAGCCCCCAGTTGTCATCTTTATCTGGCTCATCACCAGCTTCTGCCAACGTTTCTGTGTCCGGGGGCATTCGTGTAGAACCAGCTGAAGGACTACACAACACTAGCAACACTTCATCTGCACGTTCTTCTTGAGGCCTGACCTCATTTTGGTAGGTGAAAGGGCTGTAGTTCCCCAAATCGGTCTTAGCAAACAACACCTCGTTGAGATTATTGTATTCCGTGATCATATGCTTCATACGGGGTTCGCGATCGATGCGGATCTGATTCGGTAGCCCCCCACGGTAGCCACATGTGAGAAAGGTCTGTGGCGGTGTATCCATTCAGCGCCTTGGTGAACTCCCTTCCCAAAATGATTCCATATGCATCGGGAATATCTGCCACTTGGATATCAATGACCTATTGTATACGTGGGTCTATAGAAATCTGCATGGGGATGCGATTTATTTCACCCACAATGTTGATCTCTGTTTTGTCCAGCTGGGTCACCTTTCTCTTTGACGGCGTGGGAGTGATGCCAAGAGCTTTGCAGACAGCCAAAGGCATGACATTGGCAGACGCTCTTGAATTGAGCAGGCAGTTATGCAGATTTTTCCCAAAGATCCTGATGGTGGTCAGGAAAGGAGGAGTTTCCGGTCTCCCTTGAAGGATGCCCACTGGTGTGTCCATTTGAGCTATTTGACCTTTATTCCTATCACTGTCCGTATCTTTGGCTTGCTTAAATTGATGGTCCTTAGAAAACTGCCTGGTAACCCTTTCTGGCTCCCTTTCAATTTGCTTACTTGCTGACTGATTCACGGGAGCATCCCTCCTTCCCCAGGCATTATCCTGTATTTCTGGTTTTTTCCTAGGCTCCTCAAAGGTTACCCTCTTAGTTGGGGTTTCTTGCGTTGTATTAGAAGGTGGAGTTCCATTCAGAACCCTGAAGAAAGCATGCCTCACGGCGGGAACTTTGAGTAATTCAAAGGCGGATAAGCTGATTTTCACTTTCCTGAACTCTTCTGCCACATATTCGTCCATCTGCTCGATTTCAGAGCTAAAAGCTTGGCCTATAGCAGAACTAGGGGTTTGGACCTTTGTTTGACTAGACAGGTTTTGAGGTTGGCCTTGAGGCTGATTTTGTGGCTGGTTTTGAGACTGGTTCTTGTCGAGGTACTGGGCGAGTATGTGAGGAAGCCCAGGGTTATTGCTGGCATTTGGATCAGGTGGAGTAGCGAAATTATTTGGTGGGGTAGAGGTTGTGAAGGGTCCGCCTACTTGTCTATTCCTAAGGAAGTAGGGACTCGACCGTTAATGGAACATGTGGACCTCATCTACAAATGATTCTTCTTCGTCTATCAGACCATTATCAACTGAATCAAAGAGTTGAGCCAAAGTTTGTTCATTACTTACCTCTTGCGCTTCCTCATCCTCAATAGGAGTAGGCTCGGCTTCGGGTTCGTTGCGGTCGCCTCACGGAAACGGTGCCTGATTGACTACCAGACACGAGGCATCATAGGGCTCAGATGGGACGATGTCCCTGCAGTTGGCATTGTTGACTGCGTTTTGCACCTCCACCTGGAAGATTTCAGCAGCCGTCTGGAACTCAGGACAATCCAACTCAGAATGTCTACTGGTTTTCTGAAGTCGACACCATCCGGACAAGGCTGCTTTGGCCAAATACACGCCGCTAGATGTCTTGTCGTTGCTTGCCAGTTGATTGAAAGGCGTGGAGACACCACCATTATTGGGCCTGGTGTTCCATGTGCGATTCTGCCTCTGAGAGGGTCTTCTTTCTGCATTCTGATTGGTGTTTTGCCCCCTTTCATAATTCTGCCCAGAGGAAGTGCCTACTTCTCGATTATCCCTGTTGTCTCTATTGTCTCGGCTGTCCCGATTGAGATTGGCCTGGAAGTTGCGTTGGGAGGCCTGCAACTGGTTATTCTAGTTTTTCAGATGCGTCATCTCCGTGGATATTTTCTTGATCATTTCTGTAAGTTCCTCTAACTTGTCCTTCTCAGTTGCCCCCCCGGGCGATGACGCCGAATTTTGGAGAAAAGCGGGCGGGGCTGCCGGCTGATTTTGGTAGGCTGGAGGAAAGTCCGGTCCCGATAGGTACAATGGCGCTTGGGGCTGTTGGGGATATGCCTGCTGTTGCGGAGCAATCTGGGAATAGTTGTACTGCTGCTGGGGCTGCAAATAGGAAGACGCGGGAGGCGCATAATTCAATGGTTGCCCCGGATGCGGCACCATAGGCAATTGCGGTACCTGGTTCATAAGAGGGGTTTGATGAGCAAACGCCTGATTAAGCCCCTGAATCTGCATTGGGTGGGCTACCGGCCCCAAAGAGGGTAGTGGGCCGAAGATATTTTGTCCCAAGTCCACACTTGCGACAACGGCTTCTGCATAGGCGGCCAGTAGGGTAGCGGGCGGTGGGCACATCCTTTTCACCAAGGCCGACGTGAGGTTGTCCAATGCCGTGTAGTAGACTAGGAGAGCTGCCGCATCATTATGGACGTACAGATCCTGAAGCCTCATGTGAGCCCGATGGAAGCGGTCATTGAAGGAGCCAATAGGTTCGTTGACCTCCCTTCTGATGGACATGAACTGTTGGTAAAGGTCCGCAGGGTTGACGGGGATCTTGTATTTCTGCAGAAAGGCATTCTTCATCAGGTTCCACGAGGTGATGGATCCCCTCGGCAGATTAATGTACCAATAGAAGGCTTCTTCCCCCAATGAATGCGGAAAAAGGCGACATGCAACGTCTTCATGGTCCACTTGCATTTCGGTGATCGCCGTCTCAAATATTTTGATATGCTCTTCAGCTGTCTTTTGCATATCGCGTGGATGGAACTTCGAACAAAAGCCCTCTGGGTTCTTAGGCATATCATTGTAGACCGCAAAGTGTATCGGCGAAGGGTTATGCGCTAACCAAGCCATGGAGGGTGGCGGAGGTGGAACTTGCTGTTGGAAAATAGGGATTTGGGGCTGTATTGGCAATACAACAACAATATGGGGCTGCCCTTGAGCTATGGCTGTCCGAACAGTGCCTTGGGCTGGAAGGGCCGGGAGAAGAGCGAACCCCTGGCTGCTGGAGGTAGGATGTGCAAATGCTGTTTGAAATGGTTGGGTGGAAGATGAAGGCCAGCCAAGTGAAGGTGAGGGTGAGATGGAGACGGATGGAATGGAGGAAGAGGAAGAGGCAGCGCTACTTCCTTGTGATCGCTTTGCTCTCGTGGGAGGCCGCAATTCTTCAAATTCTCCCTTGTTTGGCGTTGATTGTAGAACTCTCTGAAACCTTTCCGGGGAGAATGATCCGATTCGATCCAGCTTCACTTTATCCTTTCACTTAGTATCTTCACCGATGCCCTCCTTCTAGCACCAGTTCTGTTGATGGTGTTTTATGCACTTCTCAACACAGGCAGTGCGTAGGTGCACTACCTCTCTTGAAAGACAATACTCCACAATCAGATTGCAGAACACTATCCCAAGGTCTCTCGGATGTCAGGTCATGACAGTGCTTAGATACCTCAGTAGTTTGATGTGATTTGTTGGAATCACAAGGCAGTCTTACAGAAAATACAAAGTGTAGACACAAAGCATGAAGTTGGATCTTTTAAAAGGAGCCCTTAGAATGGGAAATTGATATGCACCGGCTGTAGGTTCAAACAAAAATCTTGGACTCCATTTTAGTTGTTAAATTTGGCTTTACAATGTGCGATGAACCTTGGTATTGATCAGTTACTAAAAAAAAGGAAAAGAGCGAAGGAGAGGAAAAGTTCCTAAGTCTGAAACTAGCAATGAATAGTAACAATGGAGTTCCTGCAATGGACAATTCCTTAAAACAATATCCCACTTAACCAGGGATTTCACAGTATCATAGAAATTGTGCTATCTTCTAAGGGCTGCAGATATTTCATCCTTCATACACCACATACATGCATGAATCACAGATAAAGATTTAGGGCAGCTTTACAATCTAGTCCAGGCTAACTTTGCACAGCCATATACCTTCAGCAAACATCAAAAAGTATGGACTAAGGGATCATCAACAAAGCAGGAATTTTCACAGTCACCCAATAGCATTCCTAAGATTTAACTAAATAAGGCAAACAGCTAACTAAACAGCAATAAGATCTAAGTTAAACATGTAAAATTGGAGAGATGAATCAAATGACATGAGAGAAATCAAGGAAATACACCAAGTCAATGATATTTCTTATAAATTTCTGCAGCATGTCTTTACAACAACTCAACTCTCTCTTTTGCAAATGAGGGGAGTGCTCTATTTATAGTTTCCAAAAAGTTAAATGAATGGCCAAGATTAATTCTCATCATGTGGCCAAGATTCATTACAAAATAGGGTTTCACCTACCCCCAAATAGATTTACAATTTAAAAACATTTTTTGTCTCTTCCCTATTTTGTCATCTAGTGGATGACACTATAGCTTTTCGTCCTGTAGCTAATTGCTGTTTTCTTGGCTGTAGCTATTCTTCAGGGAGATCTTCTTCTTTAGCTGGGCTGCCCTCTTGCTCCTTGGAAGCTGCGTGTTCCATATATTTGAGGATGACGGCTTGGAGCTTGTCTATCTCAATGATCTCGCATCTTAACGCCTGGTAGCTCCATTCCTTAGCATCCTCTTCCAGCTTTTTCCACTCTTTGTCGTACTTCGAGCCTTGGTCCTTGAACAGCTCAGATCGGTCGAAGGCGCGAGCAGCAAAACTTAGGAACTCCGTTGTGATTTCTCTGGCTGTCCCATCCTTCACCTTCTCCTGGAAGTACGGCTTGATCTTTTCTGCATCCATTTGTACCATGGGCATATCATAGCCCGTCATCAGCTTGAGGTATTCGGCCCATTCAGCCCGGATTTCCTTTGATCCACTCAATATCTGGATCCACTATGTTCTGGATTTTCTCTAACCTGTCCTTCCGGTTGTCGGGATCTCTGCGCTACACGTCCACCAGCCAATGATCTTCTTTCTTCAGCTCTAGCTTCTCTTCCCATGTGTCCTCAGGCATCTGAAGGATGGCTTCAACTCTCGGGAAGGTGGAGTCGTATATTGCAGGGAAATTGGTGCAGAGCCTCCTTGTGCTTTCCAGGGACTGCATTAGGTCCAAGAACTTATTGGTTGTCCTCACAGCCCTGTTGATTCCCATGTTTCCGACATATATGACCCGTCGGAACCAATCCTCGGTCGTTTTATCTAAGTTCTTCCTCCTCTCCATCTTGTCAATCTGTTCTTTGGAGAGCAACTGCAGTGCAGCTGTGGAGGTGGTGGGTAGGTCGTCCACTGAGGACCATTGTTGTATGTAGTTGGTTAGGGCAGCAATCTGCGCTTTGAGCTCATCCTTGGATACCTTATCCTGCTTGATCAGGTGCACCACTGTGGCCACCGATTCCTCCAGGTGCTCGACCTTTTGCTCCCTAGTTGCTGTCCCCAAGTCAATGGTGGAGATGCTGTAACTCACCCCTGCCTAGCCAACAGTTGGCATTGCTACTTGTGCTGCTCGGGAGCCGGAAGCGTCCATGGTTATCTTGGATCGGACCTTAGGCTTCTTCTCCTTCTTTGTCGTGGTTAGTGATCGAGCCAAGATGGCCTCTAATCTCACCCTTGGATCCTTCAGCACTGGGGTTGCCTTCTCAAGTTGTTTCTCTAACCAATCGGGCATAGCAGATTTACCTTTGGGTGCATCATGGCTGCCTTCACCCTTCTCTGTCAAAGGTAAGACCTCTGCCTCTTTCTCCTTTTGGGGTTCTTCCTTTTATTTGGTAGCTTCCTCCTCTTCATCGGAGTCTTGAACGAATACGAGGCGCTTGACGGGCAACTTGGTGGACAATTGTCGAGTGGGACTATCTTCTTTCGCTGCCTCCTCTTCTTTCTTCTCTTCAACAGCCTCGACCTCGGGGCTCTTGACAGCATGGGTTTCGGCCTTGGTGATATCCTTTATCTGTTGCTCTTCCGGCGGCTGCCCCTCTTCAGTAGATGGTGACTTTTCTGCGTCTTCCCCAACATCCTTTAACTGCCGTGCCACCTCCTCCTCAAGGTCCTCATCGAATGTTTGGATAATTTCTTTGGCACCCGAGCCATCCTCTTCATCCCCACTCCCGGAAGAGCCTATCTCTTCTCCCTCGTAGAACACCCTGTCAATGGTTCGGTGCTCGTACTCGGGGTGCTCGTGATATTCATCGGCCTCTTCCTCAATAGGCTTCGAGGCCTCCTGTTCTTTCTCCTCCAACTCTTTTGAAATCTGCATTGTGGCCTCCATGGCCGGCGGCCCTGTTGGCGGTTGTGAAGGCTGAGCTGTTGCGAGGGCTTGGGCGAGGGCTGCTTGGAGAGCGGGGTCCATTAGGATCTGTGAGAGCTCAGGGGGAAGACTCTGCAGGTGCCGCGTAATAGCCTCGGGTATAGTGGCAAGGGGAACAGGCGACGCTATTGTTGCCAGGGGGAGGGAAGTAATCGAAGACATAGTGGCAGAGGAAGGAGGAGTGGTCATGCCAGAAGAGGAATCAATTACGACCACCGACCCGACCAGGGGCGAAGGGGCAAGATGGACAGAAATGTCTACTGCCGGCGGAGATGCAGCGATCATAGCTATGGAGGTGGGCGGTGCACCAGGAGGGGCTGGGAGAGGCAATGGAGGTCGGGATTCTGTTGTAGCCGCCGTCTGCTTGAGCCTTTTGGGAGATGAGCCTCTCGTGTGTTTCTTTGCTTGCTCCTTGGGATCTGCAGACTATGTGGTCTCTGTTCCTTTTCTATTTTGAGACCTGGTGACGGGGGGAGACTTGGAAGTCTCACCAGCTGATGTGGTGGCGGCAACGTCCTCCATGGCACTAGGCTCGCTCTTGAGCTCCTCATATGTTAGGACTACTCCTTGTTGCTTCAGTTGCGCCACCTGCCCGTCGACCCACTCCTTGGTACGAGTTATGATTGGCTGGGTGATAGTGTCCAGGTCATCGACCTCTTGCTCGTCCCAATCAATGGAGGGGATTTCCAGGTTGGCAACCGCAGAGTACCTCGGGTGCATAATGGAGGACTCGTCCTCCTCGACTTGGTCCGGTACTGGGAATGGTTGCACCCTCCTTAAGAACTGCATGGTCATGCGCATGTAGTGCCTCATGCGTACCTCCTTGTCATCCTTGCAGTCCGCCCAGAAGTCTTCAATGTGGTATTGGTGGGCATATGATGGCCCCAGTGCCTTCCTCACATGGCCATGTGGGTCCATCCGCGGGCGAGCCGTGTACCACTCAAAATTATATTCTTTAAACTCCTTCTCCGAATTGCTGGCACATTGGGAAGTCTGTAGTCGATACAGGCCCTGGCCGAGGGTCATGGGATAGGGGATCCCTGCTACGTGCTTGTTGCCAAAGACGGCCTGGATGTGCTGGAGCTGCCGAGAAAGCTCTAGGAGGATGATCCTGTCGTTTGTGTACTTCGGCAATCTATTTGGCCGCTCTGTGAACCCCTGGGCCCGGATGTAGGTGAACTTAGGGAACTGGATGAATAGGAAAGCATATTCTTTTAAAAGCGCCCTGGCGCTATGGGAGACCCTCCTCTCGAAGTCTCCAGCGACCAACCTGATGATATGGCCAATGAAGGTGTCATTGACCCGACAGTACTCCTTCTTGAAATTGCAGTACTGGAGTTGAGGGTATTTGTCGAATGGCTTGAGCCCTCGCCTGTGCCCTTGGTCTGGTGCCACAAATAATCCACTGTACTGTCTTTGGCCTGCCAGGGAGTATACTGGGTAGGAGGTCATGTAAAACTTAGAGCTTTTCTTGACGTTGACGAATTGTTCATGGAAGCAATTGCTAATGATGCCTCCCCAGTCGAATGAGACCTTAGTGTTAACGTCCTCATTCCTTCGCAGGATCTGCTCAATGTAATAGGCCATCCATTCTTGGAAGTAGGCGGTTGCTGGGAGACCCATGACCCTGCTCAGCATAGTTACTAGGTCGTGATAGTCTTCGTGGAAATCGCTGCGGAAGAGTTCGTGGGGAACCTTTGCAGCGCTGCCTCTTTTCTCCTTAAGCCAAAGGAGGTTGATTGATTTCTTGCACCCTAAGGGATTGGCATCCAACGCCGCTTGGCACTGTTCCAAAGTGGGGACCTCCATATGTGGGAACGTGGGGATGTGGAATGTTTTTGTAATCCCTTCTGGCGACATGTCCGCAAGGATGTTTCCCTCTTTATCTACAATGGTTCTAGTGTCAGCTTGATAGGCTTCTCGGCAAGCCATTACCAGTTCGGGCGCTACGAGCGAGGGAGGGAAACTGACAACCTTGGCAATTCCGCTCTGCCATATTAGTCTGGCGTTCTTTGTTGTAGGGTTGACCTTGACCCTCTGAGTGAACTCATCTATGTCCACCTGGCTGATGTTAATATCTGAGATTTCTTTCCAGTTGGTTGAGACCTTCGACTGGAGCAGCTCACCCTGGAACTGAAACTTCATCTAATGTTTATCTTCTTTTCCCCAAGGGGTCTTTCCTGATTTCTTGCCCTTATCCTTTTCGGCGGAGGCCCCTGAAGTTCCTGCAGCCGATTCCATATATCCTGCAAGCAAGGGAAAAGTCAGCACAACAAGCATCGAAAGCAATTACGTTAGTCCATATTTTGAGCATATCATCTAAATAATTAATCAAGTACATCATAAATCTTGCTTCCAGATGTTATCGATTTCATTTCAGGGCATTTGGACAGTCCGGGCCCGGAAGGCCGGACTTCCCTGGCAGGAATGCTGTCAGGAAGGGAAAACATAGCCGAAAGCCCCCGGAGACCCTCCTTGGCCAAATCTTAATGTTTCAGGAGGCCCATGATGGAGAAGAGCAAATTTTGGGACATGGGTTGAAGTCAGATTTTGGATTTGAGCTTGTTTGGATTGATTTAGGCGGCACCGGAGGTTTCAAGCCGGGAGGCTATTGACAGATGGTTGTTGGAGACGGCAGATAGCGGGCGGAAATCCGAAGGCGGAAGTCCGAGGACCGGATACCGGGCGGATGGGCGAAGACTCCGCCCGGAGGAGATCCGCGGACTTCCGCGGACGGAAGTCCGGGATCCGGGACCCGGGGATACGAAAGCTGCCGGAAGTCCGGGGAAGCGGTCGGTAGATGGGACCTCGCAGACAAGGTCCTGCCCAGGTTAACGGCAGAAAAATAGCCACGGATCCTTGAGATCCGGGGCCCGAAGGTGGAAAACACGGGCCAATTCATTTGCCAAAGTTTAAACAAGCCAACGGATCGGCGGAGCCCGAAGGGCGGGACGCCGGGCAACGCCCGCCGCTATGAGGAAAGCGAGCCTCCCAGAACTCCGGAGACGGAACTCCGAGGTTCTGGGCCCGGGTCGACCAAAGGACACGCTTCAAAGTTTCAATTTCTACGGCGGAGCCATGGTCAGGATTCGGCCGTCCGGGAGGCAGGGTAGTCTAGGTCGTTAACGCGTGGCGAAAGGCCAACGAAAATCCGAGGGAGGAGATCCGACGGACCGGGCCCGGAGAGGGGGATAGCCGTCATTATGTCATCAATCGGACGGCGAAAGGGGATCCCGGGCCCGAGGAGTCCGGTCGCCCTGCGCGAAGAACGACCGCGACACGAAAAAGCCCCGAGTCGGCGACGAGAGCAATCCCGACGGTTTTGGCAGATTTCAAGAGATGGGTAATGGGCGCAGTTTAGTGCTCTTCAATTTTATGCCACTCTAATTAATTTCTCAATTACTTAAATCCCTCAAAATGACGAAAAAGGATGGGAGGGAAAACGGGGATGGCCTACCTCGGATACGCTATGCGGGGAGGCGTGGAATTCACCGGTGTTGATCGAAGTGATGCTCAGGGTGACGATCGTGATGCTTGTTGAACGCTGGGGGCTCCAGATGATCACTGCTTCAACTCGCTGCAATTCAGATTGTGAAAATGACATTGGCGGACCGGGCATTATATACCCCAACCGCCATTAATACGTGCATTAACTGCTGGTACGGCCGCGCCAAAAGTTGGTGAAATTTGAATTGAGTCGGCGGCGGCGGCGGAGATTCCGGGACCCGGCGGCTGGGAAGACGCGGAGCGACGACCGCCGTTAGGTTTTTGCGTTGATCGGGCGGCGGTGGCGGCGAGAGGAGAGGTTCCGGAGACCGGAGGAGCCGGTAGGATTCTGCCGCCTAAAGATTTGCATGTTATTCAGCGGCGACGGCGAGGGGTGCCCTGGGGTTCGGAGGGCGGGCGACTATTGGTGGGGCGCCGTCGGAGACGACAAGCCCGGGACGAAAGTCCGGATGTGGACTTGGACTGCCGCCGGGAGGGAGTTTAAACGGGGCATCTCGAGGGGTGGAAAGACGCCCGGGGAACGCCGCAGAGGACGGCGAAGGCGAAAGGGAAGCCCGAAAAGGGAACCCGGGAGTCCCGGGCCCGGAGGGGCCCATGGCCGTTCTAGAGCCAAAATGCCAAAGGGAACCCGCGAGGCTCCGGAGGGCAGCAAAAACCGAAAGCGGGGGCATGGTTGATTTATGATGAAACCTTGGAGCAACATCGACCGTGCGGAACATCAAAAAAAGAGGGGCACGCAAAATGAGGCGGCCCCGAAAGACCTGACGAGGCGAAAGAAAAGAGGGTCCCCGTTTCGAATGGGGCGTGTGTGCTAAGGGCACAACACCAAGGTGTTCCAGCCATTTGTAACTAAGATACCAACATTATATTAGATTATACCACATAAATGCTATGAGGTATGCTCAACTTGTTACCTACATTATAACTTCATTAGAAATTCTCTTCATGGAGTCCATCAGACGACTAAGCAAGCAAGGTGGTCCATTGCTTGCATGCTGTTGGCCTTATGGCCCACATCCTACTAGTGGAAGCCATCCAAACCTCTAGCGTACTCTGGATGTCCATCATCGACATGTCGCTGGCCATAAGGCCCACATGCTCTTGGCAAAATCTGCCCAAACTTCTAGTAAGATGAGGTATGCATTGCCAACATGCTACTAGCCACAAGGCCCACATGATCCTGGCGGAGTCTATCCCGCTATCCAAGTGGTATGGCTAATAGTCTGCTGGCACAATATGCTCATTGACTCTTGTTAATCTTGAGCATGGATAAGCTTATCTTTGAGCGGGTCGTAGGATTTTTCCATTGGTGATCACCTCAACTAGATAGGAATAGCCTATGTATTAGAGGATTACCACCTATACCTATACCATCGTAGGGTCCTATTCCATTTGTTGCTATAAAAGTTAGTGCTTGCACCCAACTTAGCACTATAATTAGAAGAGAGGTTTCTAACTCAGAATAACTAGGTTTTGAACTCAACCACCTCAATGCTCACTACCCATTTGGTGTTGTGATATAGGTAGGGTTCCAAAATCCATTCATTCCCAGATTGTATGGTTGTTACTCAACCAAAGGGAGGTAACTATTCTCACCTAGCAAAAGTTGATAAGGTAGTCAACACACTACCCATTCAGTGATGGTTTGCTACTACCATTTTCCTTGGCTCAAAAGGTATTGTAATTGTTTTAAGTTTAAATATAGCCATGAATGGACTTCAAAAAGTGTATATAGATGAAGTATTACTCGCTCCTAAACTCATTCGGATTGGAGGTGGGATTAACTAACCCTTTCCCCATTGGTAACCTATGATCCCCATTGATTTCCATTCCAAAAGGTAAAAACATAAATTTATTTATTTGCAAGGTATAATCTTGTATATGATAGATTTCTCATTTTAAGACAGTATTTATCCGTTTTCACTAGTATTGACTATCTTATCAGTGAACACCTCTTTACCTAAGATGTGATCTAGTTATATGAACCTTATCTCACCATTCCTTAGTTTTATTATGTTTGTTTCTTCCTTAGTGCAAGTTATACCAAGTTGAATTGGTTTAACATATAAAGTTATCATAAGTAGTTCAATTAAATAACTTCACTTATTCAAGTGGATCATCAACTCATGGCAGAACAAGGATGGTTTCAAGGAAAATTTGCTGCTGTTATGTTATTTTCTGAGCAAAATCATTTTTAGTACCACTTACAAATAGGGTAGGATAAATTTTAGAAGGCAATTTAAGAAATGCTGATTACCAACCAACAACTATAGCAACAACAATAGAATTGTGCTACTTACTCATACCACCTAATTTGTTTCCCAATTTTTTGAGGTCTTTCCACCTCCCATTTTGACATACCCAACTACAATGTCATTTCTAGAGGTATTTTGTCAAATAGTTCACTTGTCTATGCTTCTTAGTTGTGATTAGAATTACCTATGTTGAGAGGAGAGAGAGAGAAGGCAACTGCTATGTTACTATTTGAATTTTGAAGGATTAATTCTAGGTAGATATCCAAGATCTATACTTCTAAACAGATTATTTAAACTAGGCATAATCATTGCTAGGTATATCCATGAACAAGGTAAAATATTATCATCAAAATTGAGAACCTATTGTAGCAACATCCAAGTCAAAATTTAAGTATAATGTTTTACATAACATAATTTCCAAGTAATGAGAATGGGTGAGCAGAGCCTGAAAGGGCAATTTAGAGTTGGCTAGGGTTGGATTTTCTTCCAGCATAAGAAATAAATCTCCTAACCTAAATTGCAACTATAGAGAAGGGGGATTTTCTACTCCTGAGTCTCTTTATTCTCAAGAGAATCTCAATGGGTGAACTACCCTAAACTACCTCAAAGAACAAAACGAGAGTTCTAGAGTTCAAAGGAGTAAAATCACATAGGTTTTCTGGACAAACTAGCAAGTCTTCAGTCAAAGGATGACAACGCAAAAAATGGATGACAATGTGGTGCGCCAGAGTCCCAAATGTGCTCTGGAGTCTCGTATGGATAGAAAACTGAGAATGTCCCATAATACACAAAGTGACTACTTCTCTAACTGCTTGGAAATATTGGAATGTGAGAGTAACAAATAACAACAAATCTAAAATAAAGTAAAGTAAACTAAGTAGAATGTAAATGTTAGAACTAAAGAAGATAGAGAGAGAAAATGTTCACAATAACGCAAGTGATGAAGCCTCCAACAAGTAGATATCTTCAACACCTGCACACATAAGATCGAGGGAAAAATGTTGGGGCTGTATAAAGGTTTTCTTTAGTTAAACCACCATTTTGGTGTTCCCACCTCCATGGACAACCAAATAGATAGAGAAAGTGAACAAAGCAAGCAAATATGGAGTGATAAAAGCAATCCTCGCTCAAGGAGGAGAACCCGTATCACAAGATAGATAGATAGAAAAAATAGTAAAATGCTTAGAGAGGGGATGTGAGAAATCCCAAGATGCTCAAAGATATAAGATAAGCTTGATAGATATCACTTGTAAGGCTTGAGGAAGCCAAGGAGAGAGACAAAGCTGTGAGATCCAAGAGAGTTGCAAAGAGTGTTGTCGAAACCTGAGAGCTTGAGTGTTGTAAAAAGCTATAGAGAGTTGTGCAAGCAAGAGAGCAAGAGAAGAGAGTGTGTCCAAGAGGGAGAAATCAAGAAGAAAGCCAAATGGATTGAAAAGGTAGCTTTTAAAAGAGATAATAGGGAGGGAAAGAAGCTTCTTGAGCCATTACAAGGCATCTTGGGCAATTACCACCGAAAAAGGTAAGTGACAAGTGGAAAACATGCTAAAAAATAGTCATTTGAACGTTGAAATGTCATGAGATGCTAGTATGGCAAGCATACGTCTGCGTGGGAATGGTTAAGCGGATCACAGACGTTTAAGCATATCACAAATGTTTAAGTGGATCATAGACGTTTAAGTGAATCACAAACATTTAAGCAGATTGTGGATGTTTAAGAAGATTGTGGACGTTTAAGCGGATCCAGGATGTCTAAGTGGATCTAGGATGTCTAAGTGGATCCAAGATGTTTAAGTAGATCCAAGACATCTAAGCGGCACACTAGTGTCCAGACACATCACACTACAAAATGACATGAACAAGAAAAATACAAGGTTTGACGCAAAGTTGACGCACAAAGGTAGCTATTGAAAAGGGGTCCTGAGCATCTTGAGAAGGGAAAAATGCTGATGTAAGGGCTAAAATGAGCCTAGACAAATGCTAAGGGAGTGGACACTAAAGTGGGCACAAGAATGCATGTAAAATTGCAAGGGGTGCAATTTTATGACATTACACTTTGCCCCCACTTTAGCGGGCATATGAATCTACACTAATATGCACACTAACAGAAATCTACTAAACATAAATAACATCATGATACCAAAAAGATATTGTAGAGGAAGAAGATAACTCTCCAAACCAAGGAAGCATGCCCCTGGGCTGAAGACCTACAAAAAAACACATTAGACAAGAAATACCTGCACAAGACAAGAATGTTAGAACATAAAAACCATTACATCATGGGGTTAGAATATATAAAAAAACATACACACAGGCACACAACAAACTAAAGGATTTGAGTTAGCAAAGTAAAAGAGACCTCAATGTAAAAGGTTGTCTCGATACTATGTGTCGTTCCCAAATTAAGAAATAACACACAAAAGAATTCTTAAATGGAGAGAAGAATGTAAGGATTGGTTGCTTCAAGAGAAGAATGCACCCAAAAGTTAGGGAAGCAACCAATATTAAAGAGAGAAAGGGCATATACTCAGGATGAAGAAGATGCAGATCTTCGATCCGATATACACAATTGAGAAGAAAGATAATTTAAGAGAGAGAGAGATGGAGAAGCTAGAAAGGAATGAGAATTCCAAGAGAGATGGATCCATAGGTCTTCAGACCCAAGAAGAGTTGAACAAATGCATCACAAATCTGCAAACCTACGGAAGGTGAACAAAAGGCTCTATAGGTACTCTCTCCTACAAAGTTGAACAAACTACATTGAAGGCCCATAGACCAATAGTGAATAGATCCCATAGGATGAAAGCACTTTGTAGGTCCTCAGAATTGCAAAGAAGGCACCCCAGGTACTCTCTCCTAAAGGAAGCTTGATGTAGGGGACTCTGCAAAGTCAAATTGGGTCCTCACAGGTGCTTCCGGTCTTGCAAGGTAAGTTTGAATGGATCTAGTTAGGCTACTCCCAAGCTAGACGCCATAGAATTCATTTGAGATAAAAAATTTCAAAGGGGGTCCCTCGAGAACCCTTCAAGACAGCAAGAGGCCCACTTAAGGGGACACTCCAATTGAAAGATAAAGAGAAAATAGGGGGTCCTTATAAGGACACACATCTCCAAAACAAGTTATCACTGCCCCCAACATACAGGGGAGGAGAACCATGGAAGATACAGGGGAGGAGAACAAGTTATCTCCAAAACAAGTTATCACTGCCCCCAACATATAGGGGAGGAAAACCATTAAAGATACTTAGAACATATAGGATAGAGGCAAACCTCAATATCACTTGTCATTTGAAGAAGAGGCAAGTGCATCAACAGATAAATGAGTGATGGCACCTGAATCACAAAGTTGTATTTTATCCTTCAAGCCCTTACATTCACTAGTGGAATGTATAGGCACTTGATGGTATGCACAAAAATAATGTTTTTCCTTATCATGCTTATGAAATTTCTTACGTGTAGGAGAAGGAAGAGTAATCAAGTGGGATTTTAGAATCCTCAAAAAAATACGCTCTTGCTTAGGTAAAGAATGAGTAGGAAGTAAACCTTTCTCTTGTGGAGAAAGACTCGACTACTCACAAGAAGAAGACATGGAGATAGAAGACAATGGAGGATGAATCAATCCAAGAGAACGAGATTGAGTAGAATTCATGTCATTCAACCATGGCTTCCATTTAGATTGTTCATTTGAGAAACCAAACCCCAAATTACACTCACGAGGTGCACGTTCTCTAGGGACTTGCATTTCTTGTTCATTATGCCCACAACCTTTATGCCCATAGCCATATTTAGAGACAAGTTTAAAGCCAGGGCCATAACATGTTTGCAAATCTTGAGGAGGAGGATCTTCATAGAGAGCATTATTCCAACAATGGGGATCATACTCCTCTACATGATCACCATCAACCTTCTTGATAGGACTACCAACATTGACCTTTTTAATAGAAGTTGAATCATCTTCCTTAGAAGGAGGGGGATCAACATTAAGGACATTACAGCTATTGCTCACATTATCTTGTGATACAAAAGAATAATCATCTTTGATAGTGGGTGTGGATGATGTTATATGTAGTCTAAGATGAATGAGATTCACTTTGTATTCTCCAATGAAGAATTTAGAGAAGTCCAAGGATCCCCAATCATCACCAAAACATGCATTCTCTTGCTTGAAGAGGTAGATGGAGTAGACTTAAGGTTTCCTGCTTCAGAAGGATCTTCATTAGGGACATCTACCTCAAGCGTATCCTTCGTAATAGATACTATTGGAGTAGACATCGACACATTGGAAGATACTAAAGGGATGAGAGTAGGCACAAATGAAGCCTGATTGATAGCTACCATCTCACATAAGTGCATAGCCACAGGGTCATCCTTGACTGTGACGACTTGATTATTGCAAATGAACTTAATAGATTTATGCAAGGTAGATGGGACTGCACCTGGCTCGCACTCACAAAAGGATATGAATATCACAGTGAAACTTTCCTGGGAATTGGACATTCCGACAGGTGACTAATATCTTTCTGTGGACGTTCATTTACTTGTCAAACCAGGGGACGTAGACTTTAAATGGCGCAGCAAAATATATGCACTAGGAATTTGTTTTAGTCAAATCTTAGCAAAAATACATACTGGAAAGAAATTCTATCTAAGCTACAGAATGGTAATGCAGAATTCTTTAACTCAACTATGCTTGATTAAAACAGCTGTAACAGCTACGACTGAAGCACAAACCATGAACTGGCCTTATGCAGGAGCGATCACAGGGATGGACTCTCTATGCTTTGAGCAGTGTAAGACTGAGTTTATAAAAACCTCAAAAGATGAAAGCTAACTGGATGTAGAAAAGAACATCTAACTAATTAACTACAGATACTTACTAAGTGGGCCCCTTAGCAAGCATCTACTGATTACACAGATGCTGAACTCAGAACTTCATCGATCTTTATTCATGAAAATAGAATGAAATACATTGTCTTGTTGGTGTGAAAACTAACAACAAACTCTGCTTCTGGTCAAACAGATTCTGTCTTTCATTATGATACTGATTCTTACATGATCTCTGCTACTCTGTTTCTATCTTACCTAAAAATCATCTATTACTCATTCTATTTCTCTTCTATCACTCTCTCACGCAGGAGGAGTATCTTATTTTTAAAATAAAAGAACAACTAACTAACTAACTTTATCAAAGAAAGACGTGGAAGTAAAGTATATCCCTGAATCAAGGAACAAACTTCATAAATGAATTTATGTGTTCAACCCGATTCAGAGAGAATCTAGCGCTCCACTCTCTCCAGATTGACTTTCCATTAAAAATCTTTCCAAATCGGTTTCGGTCAAAGAGTCTTTGGCGGAGCTTCCTCAAAGTCGTGCAGGAAATGGGCTTTACTGCAAGGCCGAGATCGGCTGCGCTTGACTCGATCATTCTTCAACAACCTGCGAAACAAAAGGTAACAGACGCGCAAGAAGAGGCATATGGTACATACACGATATCTATTCATTAATCACACATTTCAAATCTACTTCACCATTTAAAAACTGTATACGATATACCAGCCATTTTCGGGAGTCAACAGGGCAATAAATGCAATCAAGTCAACACAATAGGCTGCAGGAATATAAAAGTGTCTTGCTACAGGATATCCCCATAAAAGGTTTCATCAAAGTTTAAACAGCCATGAAATAACAAAAATGAAATCATTTAAAAGTTTATCATATCATCAAATTATGAGCATATTTTAGGCTCATCACTGCCCCCTACTTAGCCCAATGTTGGTCCTCCAGCATTAACTTTCCTGGTGATTTCTCTGAAGTCAGTAGTGGCTGCATGACTCTGGAATGGATGTCCAAACCTGTAATGGAATCCTCTGAAATCCCGGCACCTTTCATATCTGCGGTCTTCTAATTCACTGTTAAGATTTGTAGCCTGATGAGAATACAGGGGCCACATTAGCACAGGGGGTCTGAATGTCAGTGGCAGCCACAATTCAAATCTTGTTTGGAGTCCCAATTGAATATATCTGCTGGTTCGTTTGAGTGCAGCTGTAAAGTTGAGGGGACCATGTGGTTCTGACTTTCTTAACCCAACAGTCAATTTTTCCCATCTTTTCTCAGTTCTGGTATATGCTAATCTCCAAAATGAATATTGCTGTGCCTGGAATTCATCATATACTTGCTTTCTGATGTCAAATATTTTTGCTCTGGCTGAAACATTATTAATACCATATGTCAATGCAAACCAATCTTTCAGCATTGCATGTGGGTTTGAACTTTGAGAGCGTAATGGGACAGGCTCTGTTTTCTCAATTTCCTCATACATTTCCCACTGTCTGCCATAATTCACCTCATTTGCTGCCCATGACATGAATGCTCTCAAATGAATATCACCAATTTATGGAAGAGGATTCCATTATGTTTCAAGTGGTATTAAAAAGCCATGCAAATAGAATTCACACAGAGAATTCCTTAACCAGTTAGGGGCTGCTTGATATGCTTCATAAAATTCTTTGGCAGAATGAATTATGGGGTCTTGGTTTCTGGAAATTCTCATCAATTGAAACCATAAAAACTGTTCTTTGAGGCACAGAGCATAAACTCTGGGTGGCGGTCTGCATTCCATAATTTGATCGGTTACCTTTAGCATTTCATCCATTTTTGCTTTCAATTCAGCAATTTCTTGTTTCTGATTTTCAATTTCTTCTTTTCTATTTGCCACAGACTTTGTTGCATATCAGTCTGGGCAATGTGTCGAAAAGTCACAGTTTGCAGTGTAACTGTTTCCCAATTATTTTTAACAAATTCCAGAAATTCAATTAAAAAGGTCCTCCTATACACAACAATGGCTTTACACATTGCAGGATGAAATATAACTTCATTAGGCACATTTAGTTGTTCAGCCTGTTCTTGTTTTTCTCCATCAGGCCGCCACATTTCTTTCTTTTTTCCAAAAATGAACTTTCTTAAACAAGCAGTCTTAATCGTAGTTTGCAAGAAAAAGATGCATTAAAGAAGGGCATGCAATCACGTTTGGAAAGTACCAGAAATATATTAAAGAAAGATTATTTTGCAGTTATGGCAGCGGCGAAAAGACAGGCTTCAAACGATGAATTACCCCGCCCCCTACTTAAAAGATGACATGTGTCCTCACATGTAGTAAAAAAATAGGTAGAGATTCGGGTGATAATGACCGGTACATGCATAGCAGTAATTGAATGGAATGAAATAAATCAAATATGCGATATGAAAAGATATGGCGTACCTTTAGTAATTGCACGTACGTGTGAAGAAAGATGACGGCGCTGCATGAATTGACAAGTTGGAAAGATATCTGAATTAAGGTTGATGCAGACGGATGAAGTGGACGGGTGACGTGGGTGGATGAAATGTACGAATGAAATGGATGGATGGAATGGATGGATGGAAGATAAAGAAATGAGGTGGGGGCGATAAATTTAAATGGAGAAAAGGGGTTTTCTTAAAAAGAAAACCTTTATTATGGGCATGCTTTTTGAAAATTAGAGGAACGCTGCAGGAGAAAGGCCAGAGCCTTCGGCTGTAGGAAGAGTAGCGGGAGGAACCTGAATGAACTGCTTCATGAAGTCTTCCTTGGAAACTGGCTTATGGTACAGTCGGAGTCGGTGGCCATTGACGAGCAATTTGAAACGGACTGGATCAATTGTGACCAGCTGCACAGCTCCGTTGTCAAACACATTTTCAACCTCATAGGGGCCAAGCCAGCGTGTTGTGAGTTTACCCTAGTTTTCTTGGTACCTGGAATCATATAACAAAGCCCAATCTCCAGCAGAAAATTTTCTGGTTTTGATGTGCTGATCATGCCATCTCTTTCTCTGCTGTTGGATTACTTCTGTATGCTGCAGGGAGGCTTTTCTCATTTCTCCAAAGCATTTAGCTGCAGGAGACGAACCTTTTGTGCTTTGGATAAGTCCATGTTGAGTTCAAGAGCTGTCCTTAAAGTTTTATGTTCAAATTCAATGGGTAACATAGTTGTTTTCCCATAGAGCAACTCAAAAGGTGTAAACCCAGTTGTTGTTTTCCATGTAGTTCTGTAAGCCCAAACTGCTTCAGGAAGTCTATTACTCCAGTCTTTCTTATGAATCTGCACTGTCTTTGTGAGGATTTCTTCAATTTCTCTGTTTGTTACCTCCGCCTGACCATTGGCTTGAGGATGATAGAGGCTAGACTTCCTGTGTTTGATTTTATAGTCATTCATAAGTGCAGTGATCAGATTTGATGTAAACTGAGCTCCTTGATCAGTTACAAGCTCTCTGGGAACTCCAAATCTAGTGAAAATTTGTTCATACAAAAATTCAGCAACTTTGTTATCTCGGGCATTAGTCATAGCTTTTACCTTGACCCATTTTGTGACATAATCCGTGCAAACTAGAATATATGACTTACCATTTGATGGTGGATCAATTGGTCCCACAAAATCCATCCCCCATTTATCAAAAGGGGTGACTATTACCTACGGATATAGTGGCATTTCATCTGACTTAGTTGGTCTTCCCATACGTTGGCATTTATCACACTTCCTTGTATAAGCCACAACATCCTTATGTAATGTTGGCCAGTAATACCCTGTTGTAAGAATTTTCATTGCTGTTCTTTTTGCTGCAAAATGCCCTCCACATGGTTCATCATGGCAGGCATGCAAGATATCATAAGTCTCATCTTCTCTTACACATCTTCGCATTACTTGATCAGGGCCAGTATAAAACAGACAATTGGCAATCCAGGTAAAGTTGAAACTTTTCTCTGTCAACAACTTCTTTTCTTTTGGGGAAAAATGAGCTGGTATTCTGTTTGCTGCCAGATAATTAGCAATATCTGCATACTAGGGTGTATGTGTAGCAATGGAAAACAAGTGTTCATCTGGAAATCTATCATCAATGACCTCTTGTTCCTCAGATGCAGCTGATTGAAGTCTTGATAAAAAGTCAGCTACGACATTAGCTCTTCCTGGTTTGTCAATGATTGTGATATCAAATTCTTGTAACAATAGGAGCCATCATGCCAATCTACCAGAAATGACAGGTTTGTTCATCAGGTACTTGATTGCTGCATGGTCGGTGTGGACAAATATCTGATAACCTATGACATAATGCACAGATTTATTCAAGCATATACTCGCGACAATTCCTTTTAAATAGCAGTATAAGTTGAGCTCAGGACCTTGAAGGTTTTTCGATAAAAGTAGATAGCATGCTCAATTGAATTTTCTTTTGACTTAAACTTCTCTATACCAAAATCGGGCCTTGTCGTATGTATGTGAAAGAATCCGGGTTCCATTTTGGACCCCTTGAAGAGCGGGGGCTTTGGTAAGCAAGTCCTTTTGCGGGGAAGGATTTTTTCTGAAGCGCAGGTCCCTCAAATTAGGAATCCTTTGTTAACAAAGCATAAGTGAACCCGACAATTTTACTAAAGTCTTTTTATAAACCTTCTATAATACCACATGACCAAAGAAAACTTCCTAACATCTTTTTGCTGCGGGAGTTTATGAATCTGAATAACTTCAATTTTAGCCGGGGGTCAGCACGAATTCCATTCTTTGAAATATGATGACCTAGGGCAATGCCTTCTTCCATCATTAGAAAGCACTTTTCCTTTACATTTAGAGACAAATTTTGCTCTCTACACCTTTTTAATACTTTTCTAAATTCACGGTGCTTCTTCAAATGTGATGACTCCATATGGTAGAAATCATCCATATAAATCTCCACAGCATTCATGAGATATATCAGCAAATATACTAGTGCGCTCACGAAATTGTTTGATTGCATTGCATAAGCCAAAGGCAAGACAAGATAAGCAAATGTTCTATTAGACGAGGGTAAAAGTGGTCTTGTCTTGATCTTCAGGGGTAATTTTTATTTGATTATACCCACTGTAACCATCTAAGAAGGAAAAATATCTTTTACCAGACAGTGAATCTAGTACTTGGTCTACAAAAGGAAATGGAAAATGATCTTTCTTAGTGGCATTGTTCAACTCTTTGTAATCTACACATACTCTCCATTTTCCTCCTTTCTTGGGGACAATGACTAATGGAAAAACCCATTGGCTGTCAGAAATTGGGTAAATAAAACCAGCATCAAGCAACTTTTGAAGTTCATTTTTCACTATTTCTCTAAGTGCTGGATTTACTCTTCTTTGAGGTTTTCTGACTGGTAAACAATCTTCTTTGATATATATCATGTGAGTACAAACTCAAGGATCTATTCCTTGCATGTCCCCATATTCCCATGCAAAATTTTTATGTTGATCTTGTAGCATTTTAATAAGTCATCCCTCTTGGGGGCCCAGGACAACTTACTATTAACATTCAAACAATGATCTAGAGACAATTCTATCTGCTTAATGAGATTACTCATAGAATTAACAAGTAATGTTTGTACCTCTTGTGGAAGCAAGTTATGAAAAATTGTCAGAAGTTTAAGCAATGAACTCTCGGAATCTAGCTGCTGCAGGAAACATTGATGCTGACTGTCACTTGGATCAGATAAATTATCTACATCAAGATTGAATTACAGAATTTGAAGAAGCAAAGCATCTTCACTTTGAAGTTGAGAGAATGGATCATTTTGAAGCATCATCAATTGAGCCAAAAAATTGGCTTCTTCAGTTTCTTCTCCCACATCTGGCCAAACAGGTTGGGACAAATCTGGTTGAGGTTTAGCAGGCGGATACAAAGCCAATTTCTTTGTGGACTACCCATCACAAATGGTCATATCTCCAGAACGACATCCTATAAAAGCATCAGCAGTTGCTAACCATGGCCTACCAAGGATAACTGGATACCCTCCTAAAGTTG